>VMDR010001256.1:0-137840 GCA_007922815.1 Macrotus californicus | reverse complement strand
CCTGCACCTGCCTGTTCCCACATTAACGTTTCTGTGATGAGCAGTTACAGACACCTCCCCGCCCCCCCCCCCCCCCCCCCCCCCCCCCCCCCCCCCCCGCCAGGTCTCCTTCAGTAACTTGACCAGTAACTTGACCCCTGCCAGCTCTTCTCTTCTCACTGTGTGCGCTGTCGGTCCTGGTTCTTGTGGGTCATTGCACCTACCAGGTGTTTCGGGTAATTAATCGCCCAGTCTTCTGTTGAAGGTGTTGATATCTGCGCTGTCATTGGCATCACTCCTCATTTATGTCTTAGGAGAACATTGGAACACAAATGCCGAAGGTAGGCTCATTTTAAATTCCCTTTCTTGTTTTACCTGGCATTAAAGTAAGTCAAACTTGAGGGATGTAAAGGATCACTTGTGAAGGAAAGAAAAATAATCCTCAAACATTTCCAGGGTTGAATAAAATTATTTTTTAAACTAACATTTCTTAAATATGTCTAGATATAAATTTAGATATCGGCATTTTGTGTTTATACAACCAGAAGGCCCACAGGAAAGTTGATAAGTTAAATGAAGACACAAAGCCCAAAGTAGTCACGGTAACTCTGAATTTAATGCTGTGTTGGTGCCGAGACTGAATCGCGGGCTGGGGTACAAACCGGTCCCTGGCGGGTGGGCCCGGGGCTTCTGGTCTCAGCCACCTCCACCCCTGCGCTGTGCAGGCTCCCTGCTCCACCCGCTTCTCCCTGCGAACCCGCCCCTTGCAGGCTGGGCAGCCGAGGCTGGCGCTCTCCCACGCTGGGAACCATCCCTGGAGTTTGCTCTGCTGTGTTCTTTCCTCCTTGGTTTTGCAGAACTAAGTAGGATCACTTGCTCCTAAAGACAGCTCAGAGTCAAGGGCTGACGTGAGGCTGAATTCCACAGCAGCTTGTGGTTGAATTACAGGCAAGCCACCCAACGATCCAGGGTAGAATTTTCCTAATTGATGAGCTGGTGATCAGAATAGCAACTGTGAAATGGACAGCTTCTCAGAGACCCTCAGACGACAAGGTGCTGTGACCAGCAGGTCGTGAAGCTCAGGTCCGGGGTGTCTGCTAATGTCAAGGCTCTAGCTGTCCATCTTCAGCGTCGTGGGCGTGCCGGTTGCAATGCATTACTATGCTTTTCACCAAAATATTTCCCTCGCGATTTCCATTTATTTTCTTGGGCTATTGTCAGGTGATGATATCAACTGGTTATATTTAGGAACTTCTTTCTCTGAGTACGAAATAGTATAATAGCAAGGACTACATCAAATGTACTGTCAAAGAGTAAAGCTTTGTCCCAGCAAAACTTCAGAATTGGCACCGACCCCGGCAAATTCGCCTCTGAAATGTCCTGCGGCAGCAGCCATTGAGCCTGTGTTTGGACGCCTCCAGTTACCCGGTCAGGAGGTCGTGCGTTCCATGTCTAAATCCCAGCCTTCCTTCCATGGAGCCAGGCCGCCGCTGTTACTTGTCGCTTTTAATCCTGCCTTCTAGAGGAAAGCTCAAATCCCACCTCTCTCGCAAAGGATGCCTCCGTGGCCCGTGCGGGGCCCACAGCCCACCACCTCGGCCTGCCCCAGACCGGCGTGCCCAGTCTCCCCCGCAAGGGGACATCACAAAGCTCCCCAACATGAGTGATGGCTTTGGTGCCGTGTGCATACAATAAATCCCATATCAGAAACTGAAACAGGTTGTGTGAGCCTCGGATCTCACCTCAAAGAACCAGGTTCTTACATCAGTTTTGTTTCCAGAGGTGCTGTTATAAATGCCTGCCCACTAGTACTGTGGAATGATTCTATTAAAAAGACGGGAGGGGGGGAGCCTATTTAAGTGATAAGCAAGCACTGGCATGTGTGTGTCTGTGTTTCCTTTTGCCACTGACGAGAGAACACACGGCAGCCTGATGAGGCTGCCGTTGACAGGTGAAACTCGGAGGTGACAGGCACAGGGGCCGTGGAGGTCCCATGCCCTGATCCTTTCCACTGGAGACCCTTTCCACACCAAGATGCAGGATGTCTGGGGCCTGGACAGCGCCCCCTGGAGGACCAGGCGAGGCTCTGAACCAGAGCCGCGTCCCATGAAGGCAGGCCTCCAGCTGCCCTGTCCTCACTCTCTTTTCTGTTCATGATTTGCATGTTTTCTTTTTTAACTTTTCAATTACCATTGACATTCAGTATTTTTTCTGTTGGTTTCGGGTATACAGCACAGTGGTTAGACGAACGTATAATTTACAAGGTGATCCCCCGACTCATCCAGCACAGTCTCAGCACAGCTCTTAGCTCCTCTCGGACCTACCCCAGCCTGGAGGGAAGGAAGCAGATGTGACAAATAAGTGAAATGAGCCTGTGCTCCCCAACTCCCAGCTCTGGCCTCACAAAACCCTCGCTGTTTACTAGGCACAGAGATGACACGGTACCCAGAGGCCAGGTCACAATGGGAAAGGGAGACAGGCCTGCCCCCACCCACCCCCCACCCCCGGCTCAAGGGTGACTCCTTCCCAGAGAGTCCCAGCGGGGGCCAGGCAGCCACCAGCTTCCCTCCCTCGGAGGTGTGGCTTTTTGGTGGTTGGTTAGAAAGGGGTTTGCAGGTACCCTGAGTGCCAACAGTCACAGAAAACAGGAATAGCACATTTGTAACTCGTTTCTTTCTCCAACAGCCGGCTGCCCCAACTCCTTGATTAAAGAGCTCCATCACTTCCGGGTTCTCGGAGAAGAGCAGGTGAGTGAGCTTCTCTGAGGCTGCACCGAGGGTCTGAGGGTCCGAGGGTCTGAGGGTCTGAGGGTCGGAGGCGGGGAAATACGGACAGCAATGAGACAGCTTGGGCTCCCTCTGGAGAGGCAGTGTCTCCTGATCCGCGGCGCCCCAAATGGGGAAGAAAGCCATGCCAGAGAGCCATGTGCGGACACTCCTACCCTCTCCCATCCATCAGACCCAACAGGGTATTAATTGGCACATCTGCTCTCTGCCAGAGCGTGTCCTCTCCGATGCCCGCAGGAGCAGGTAGCATGGGCAGGTAAGCAAACAAATCGAGAGGAGTTATGCCCGGGGGACCACTTGGCACAGACAGTCCTGCTGTCCGCGGGCCAACAGCCCGCTCTCCTCACCAGGGTTTGTGCTTCCTGCGTGTTGTCTACACTTTCCTGCCGCCGCAGGACATGACCGTGTGAGTTCTATACAAAGTACACCCATTGAAGGGCGTCATTTAAATGCTAGGTGTGCTCAGTGAGACGTGTCAGCTTCTCAACAGACGTGCTGAGTAAATGACTCGGGGTGCTAAATAATACGTGTGTTAGATATATGATATCTCAAGTGACATTTGTAAATAATATACACACTCACGACACGTGCTTTACTGCACAAATCTCTCTTACAAAAATCTCTTACATGGATTGCAGGACCCATATTATAATGTGAAATCTTCATATGTCAAGTTATCCTTGGAACACACCTCGTAGCTGGCAGTGTGACGGGTGTCCCCCCTCATGCTCTCCTCCTGACTTTTCCCCCAAAGGCAGCCCTTGCGAACTTGGCACAGAGGACACACAAATGAGACAGGGCAGCTCAGTTTTGTCGCTGAGGTTCTGGTTTGTGTGTTTTTCTTCAGTACGTGTGTGTGGTGACATTGGGCTGCCCATTCCCGGTATGAGATTACAAACAATATGAGGCTCATTAGAGGGGGATTAAAAAACCTGGAATCATTTCTCAACTCCTTTCATTAACAGGTAACATTATGACTCCTTCATAATTTCATGCTGCGACTTTCCAAAATAGGTTTAAGTGTTGCTTTAAATGCAAGCGAAAGCAATGATCCTTCATTGTGGGTAAGAATCAATAACCAACTACCCCGTCGTGCCTCTTTACGGAAACACCTGCACCCACAGCCCGCGACACCCTGAGAGCTGCCTCCCAGCCGGCAGCCCTGACGGTGCTGCTCAGACGGCAGGACCTTCTGCTCTGACTTCTGCCAGGGCTCACCCATTGTCTCCATGTCTGTTTCAGTCACTGGGTGATGGGTAGGGAGAGAAGCAGCTGCAATCACCTCCTTGGATTTGCATAAAGCCCCGGCCACTTTGCGTTCTCCAGGACACCTCCCCCAGCCACAGTCAAATCGCCATCACCCTGATGAGTTGTGTCCCAGGTGACATCATGCATCGCAGCAGTAGAGGGTGGCCCTTACTGCCTGGAAAACCACACCTCCCTCTTTCCTTCCTTCCTTCCTTCCGTCTTTCCCTCTGTCCAGCAGGTACCCACTCGCGCACTGTGTGCCACGCTCAGTTGAGGCAGAGGGATGAGAAAAGCTCCCTGTGGGGCCCGTGTTCTGGATGGGGAAACCCATGGTGTGTCCCGTGCACGTGAACGGCTCAGCACACATTGTGCTGGGTGGTTAGCGGTGGGGGCAGAGCAATGAAACCACCAGGAGGGACACGGCGTGCTGGGCGAGGGGCGAAATTTTACACACAGTGACGTGTGACGAGGCATCTGAGCAGCATGGTGGCATCCAGGCTCCCCCTGGAGGCTTGAGGCCACTTACGTCGCTTGACGAAATGAAAACTTTACACCAGTGGGTGTCTCTCTCTTACTTGGCTTTTCCATTCATAGGAAAGGAGTGGTAATCCTCAGGCATCTTAGAGTTTTTATAAATAGGGTTGTAATGCATGTTGCAAATATTCAGTACTACACTCAAGTGTTTCTGATTTAAATACTATTTCTACTCCATGAATATATGGAACTAGTAGCAACAAAAAGGCACTAAAATAAGTGTAATGTTCACTTAAAAGTGAATTTATAAAACCCGCACAGACACTGGCTAATTACTCAATTTAATACTGGACAGTAGAGATGCTTACCAGCTACCTAATATCTTCAAATGTGAGTCCTTTCCATTTTCATTGATTTTCAAGCTATGGATTAAAAATAAATCTCTAAACACTATAAGTCATTATCTT
The DNA here is from genome assembly GCA_007922815.1 of Macrotus californicus. Taxonomy (NCBI): domain Eukaryota; kingdom Metazoa; phylum Chordata; class Mammalia; order Chiroptera; family Phyllostomidae; genus Macrotus; species Macrotus californicus. The sequence continues at coordinate 132,886 of VMDR010001256.1, read as the reverse complement.
CCTGTAATAAAAATACAATTAAAACTCATTGAAATTTAAAACACTACATTTACTTTAGCTGTTTCACCCTATCTCCGATTTGTGTGTACAATTCACACTCATAAAGCACCTTTCATCTCCCCTGACCACGGCCAAGCCAGAGACATCGTCACACCGTAGGCGGCAAGGCCACCCCAGCGTCCTGGCTGAGCCCTGAGGACAGCTTCAGCCCACAGGGTCTGGAGAGCCTGCGGTGGAGTTGCCTTTCGGAAGTACCTGCCCTTGTACCAGCTTCCTCCACCTTCGTTCAGTCACTGGGATTTTAAGGAAATAACCTTCACCCACCCCATGAATATTCAGTGACCAGCGTTTTGTAGTGTTATTGCGCCGGTGTTGGATAAAAGGGCAAACAAGGGAACCGCAGGCACAGGTCAAGATGAAGGCTAAGATGGAAGCCAATGGTGACTGAGCTGTAACCTGCTTTGGAGAAGGCCCTGAAGGCCCTCGCACCAGGAAGCCTGAGAGGGCACCGCTGCCAGTGAGCGAGGACTCCGGGAGTGGGGCGGAAGAACATTCTGGGCAGGGGAATGTTCCCATGTGCAGTGGCCCCCAGGCTGGTGAAGAACTGGCTTTGTTCAAGCCACTTCCCCAAACTCAGTGTGTCTGGCAGATAATGAGCAAAGGGGCTGTGGGGAAAGACGCAGATGATCTAGAATGCAGGCCGTGGTCAAGAGTCTGGATTTTATTCTTGGTTCAACGGGAGCTCCTTGAACTTGTAAGCAGCCAGCTGGCACTGCCCAGATTACATGTTGAGAAAGGCCATCTTGTTGCGATGTAGACACGGGCTGGAACGAGGTGGCTGGCAGAGATACTTCCGTTTGAAGTGAGTGTGCAGAGGTGGCTTTAAAGTTCTCGGCGATTGGCTGGCTGTGGGTCAGAGAAGTTTTCTGTTAGTTCAGGTTCATAGGAGGGTTTGTTAGTCATGGGGCAGGGGCCCCAGGGGACATGGAGAAGGGGGTTGAGGAGGTGGGAAGCTTTGGGGAAGTAGAGGCCCGTCGAGGGATGAGAGCTTGGGGAAAGGGTCACAGGGAGGCCTGAGTCTCAGAAGGAAGTGATGATGTGAGCAAGGTGCATGCGTTCTGATGCTCTTCGGAGGGAAGCAGGTGCACAGCCAGGTCCCCCGGCTGTTGTCATCTCACCTGGCTGCTGGCATCTCAAGTGTGTCTCTTGCCATCAAGGCAGTTTACTCAGCCTTCACTCTAAAAAGCTTCCTTGGTGCCAGGGGCTTGCTCATTTCAAAGTCAGCTACAAGCCTAAAGTCATCTAACATGGTCCGGAAAATCAGTCTTTAACTGGCTGGGCCATTGGGTTCCATCGGCTCATTCAGCGTGCAGTGGAACGAAGCCAGGCAGCGCTTCCAACCAAAGGCTCATGCAGGCCTTCCAGACCATGGAACGTCAGTCTTCCCTTCCGCTGGCCCCAGAATCGCCTGGAAGCCGGCCTCACTGCCCTGGGATGGGGAATAGCTGCCCCAGGACAGGGAATAGCTGTCTGGAGAGTGAGCTAGAGGAAGCGGCGTGAAATCACTGATGCACTAGTGAAGAGGCGCAGGGAGGAGGTTCCTCCCCAGGAAGTCCAAGATGGACCATTTCTCTGGGGGCCGGGCTCGTGGACTTAGAGACAACAGCCCTACTCGACGGACCAGAGTAAAGGGTGACAGCCTCGCTTTCAGCTGGGCACCCGTTAGGACCCTGTGCCTGGAGATCCTGCCTGCAAAGCCTCCAGAAGTCTCCGACATCACAGCCGTGGTCATTCCTGCACCTTCCCAGCGTGCCCATCCTGCAGGCAGCTGCCATGGCCACAGCCTGCAGAAGGGGCAAAGAGGCCAATTGGTGTGACCTCCTTTCCAGAAGATTCCACAGCCACTGGAAATCAAGTTACTTTCTGGCACCCTGTCATCTGAAACATCTGGAAAAAAACCATAAATTGCAGTGTAGGACACAGGCTGTTGCTCTCATTATACTTGAGTTGCTTGATGGGTCCCTCCTCACGTTTGATTTCAGCCGCCGTGATGGTGGTTTCCCTAGGCCGTGCACAAGGCGCGGTCCTCCCTCCAGCCACCTGACTGCCTCGGTCGATGACAGATGTCCAGAGTGGAGAAAACATCGTTAGCAGCAGAGCAGAGAGTACAAACAGCAGTGTGGCCGGCCCCCACGCAGGCTGTCATCAACCCCCTGGGCTAGTCACCTGGAAATGAAGGAAAATTAGACCAAGATTTCTGACAATCTAAGGAGGTTTTTTCCAAAAAAAAAATCTAATAGAGAAAATAGGGCATCGTCCGCATAGCGAGGGGAGATGCACTCATCAGAATTTTGTGTTCCTCTATAAGGTTATTTTAGATATTTTTTAATCCAAAGAAGAAGTGCTATAATAAACTTTGTCATTAGTTTCCAAAAGATGGCTGAGGAAGAGGGAGCTGAAAATGTGTTTGATGAAGGGGAAGAGAAAGGGGAGGCAGCTCAGTGTTGGGGCAGGGGTGTCTCTGACCCACAGTACCGCATGCTACAGCAGGAATGTGGGCTTCCCACCCGGGTGAGGTTCAGCGAAGGATGGACTCCTCCGTGACTCGGTGGCCTCGCCTGCTACTTCCCGGGCTGACGGCGAACCAGCTGCCTGGGCAGGGTTGGCACAGGCACGTGGCAGAGCCGTCACTCGGTGACCAGGGTCTCCGAGCTTCTCCCCTCCCAGAGGACTAAGAGATGGGACCCAGAGGAGGACCCCCAGGTGCTGGTGCTAAGACTTCACAGAAGCCAGAATTTAGTGGGGAAAGCAAGCCAGGCCCTCACCTATGTGGGGGTTGCCTTTGCCGCTGTACCTGAGTGCCCTCCGAAGGATCCTCTGGAAAATTCCACAGCAGCCCGAAAACAGGCCTCCTTCCCTGCTCTCGGGGGACTTGAAAGGCTGCCTCGCCGCCCCGGGCCGCTGACCGGTTGTGACTCACTCCTACAGCACATCGGCCGGTCTTCTCAGGTTTCAGTTTTATCTAATACTCTGCACTTCAAATTTCTTGCAGTTTTAAAATTTCGATTCCTTCCAACTTCCCTTTGTTATGAAAGTACGTGACTAACACATCACGGGCAGCCATCTGTGCCCTCTTACATAGCGCACGCCTGTGGAGGGGTTTCCCAGCGATGGGGTATTTAGGCACCATGCCTCCCCAGCCTGACCCCGACCTCAAGTAACCCCCAAATTTATCACACAGTCAGTGCCCAGCAAGAAAGGGAAAGCTAAGTGGCCCACACAGTACTTGAACCTGCGACCCTCGCTCCATTGCTGAACAATGTTCTGCCCGGCTACAGACCACCGGAATCCAACCTGTACTCAATTACCCTCACCCGGGACTCACTATTTAGATCCTTCAAAGAGGAGGTTATTGGAACGTCTATAAATTTATACTTTAAAATGAATATTTCCTTTCTTAAGAGAATCCATGAGCACACACACAGAGACTGAATAATTTGCTCCCCAAATAAAATATAAACCGTAGCAAGGTGTTGAGATTTTACCTAGACAGATCATGCTGAGGAAAGGTATTTTCACTCTATTCTGACGAAGTACAGGAGGAAGTATTTTTAATTTTTTCCCTTAGGTGCAGAGTAGTAGTATGCTTTGTTAATAGGAACATGTATTTTCAAAAATTTTTGCAAATATTGTGTCGTCAGCTCTAAGCGATCCTAGCTATCTGCCTGTGGATAATCCACATTAAGAAATTCTATCTAGGAACTGGCAGAGCAGTTTGCAGAGGAGCTTACAGAGCCTAAGCCGGCAGGTGAGTAGCACGTACCTGCACGCGCAAGAGCAGCAGACACTCCGACGGACGGGCCAACAGCACAAGTGGCCGCTGGAGAGCTGGCTGCTCCTGCGTCCACCCGAGGGAGGGGGTTCTAGAGAGGCCTCGCCCGTGTTATGAATCAATCACGTTCCTCCAGGTTAGCTCTGTTTACAAAATGCTGATGAGAGGAAAAGCCCCCACACGGTGGGTCAGCGTTTGTTCCTTTCCACCCCTGGGGCTCACTGATCGCCCTACCTCACCCTCGGGGGAGTGGAGCCCTCCTGCTCTGCCTAGGGCTCACTTGCCACAACCCTCCAATGAGGAGACAGCAGGGTTCCTTCGGTGCCCTCCCAACTCTGTGGCAGCAAGTGGTGAAAGGAACCCAGGGGAATGTGGGCCACCTCTTGAAGGGAGCGGAATATGGCGCTCTGCTGACAATGTGTCTATACCTCCCTGTCTAAATTACCTCCTGCCGGCCTCCCATAGTCTGTGACTAGTAACACACGATTGGCCCTAGGTCACTTGTTTTGTTTCATAAATGATGACCATGTTTTAAAAAATAATGCATTCAGTAGGCATAGGTTTTATTTCAGATGTTGCATGTGGTTTTTGATCATCAAAATCGCCAGGTATGTAAGTTAAAGGATCTCTCTCCCTTTAGAAAAGGAACCATGTGCCCGAACGCCCCAGAGGGTGTCATAGATGGAGTGCCCACAGTGAAGCTTTTCCTACAAATTCTTTAGCCAATGAAGGGAAAGAGGAGCATGGATTTACGTGCTGCCTCGTACCTGAGACCGCCACCAAGCATTTCTAAGTGTCACTGGGCTTTGTCCACAGGTTGGCGTCTTCCTACATAAAAGCTATTGTCATAGCCAAAAAATGGCTTAACTAAGTTAAATAGATAAATAATCTGTCATCAAATCAGAAAACAGCCAATTACTTAGGAGCAATTTATTTAAAGCGGAAAGGCAGTTTATGTAGGTGAAATCAACCGGTGTCCCTCTGCTACTCATCCCCTTGCCATTGCTGATTTTATTGGCATTCTTTCGTCTCCACTTGGTGGAGTTCGAGTTAATTCACTCTACAGCTGCCACGTGCCTGTGGCCAAGATGTGACGCTCAATTCAGGAGACGCAGTGCGTGGGGGGAGGGGTGTGAGAGGGTCACGGGGTCTGAAGGGGCGGGCCCACTCCAGACCCCACCTTCTTTGGCTCCTCAGTGGATGGCACTCAGCATCAACGGCCGTTTCCTCTGGGTGTTCCCCACGGCTCCCCAGGTCCTCCTTTGGCACAGTGGGGTGCCCTCGAGGCAAGATTTGGTAAATAAGGGTCTCATGAAATAGTCACCAATGAGAAGTCTCTTGATTGTATAAACCGTCTCATCATTCGCCACTAGCTGACGTGTCTTCATTTTCTCCCTTGATAAGTGCCTAGCTTGTGACATTTTCCAGAGAGCCTTTTCCCACAAACTCACACATTCCAGTTTGTTTGCCATAAGCAATCTCACACCAAGTGTTTCCTGCTAACTGTATACCATAGATAAGAACTCTCTAGTAAATGCCGTGGGCGGATGTACCATTAGCCTGTGTACACGGGGATTTGACCTAGTCATTTTTCTTTCTCTCCTGGGGCGGGAAATAAGCAAACGGATAGTAGGCTGGAGGCTACCCCTCTCCTCCCCAGCTCTGCCTGCACCCAGGACTTCTAAATCTGTACCTACAACCCACGTGTTCTCCTAAACTCCAAACTCATGTACCCAGTTAGCCACTCAACATTTTTGACTTAGCAGTGTAATAGGTTATCGAACTGAAAATGAGCACAAATTCCCTTCCCCAACTTCCTAAACACGTACACCACCTTTCTTCTCACAGGCGTTCCCATCTCAGTAACATTCTCTCTCCCCTTCTGTCTTCTTAGGGAAAACATTACACTTGTGCTTGATCATGTATCCAATCTGCCTACCGTTTTTGCCACTTCTACTTCCAAGTCTACCCAGAACTCCGCACCAGAGCCCACCTGCAGCAGTGCCTTCCTGGCTAAGCCCCCCATCTCTCAGGCGGATCACTGAAATAACCCCCAGCCTGCTTCCCTGCTTCCTGCTTTCATCCTTGCCTCCAAGGGTTTCTTCTGAAGCCATCAGCCATAGGATTGTCTTAAAAAGATGCATCACATTGTGTCACTGCCCAGCTCAAAGTCTCCAGTGGATCCCTTGTCTCTCAGAGAAATAGCCAGAGCTCTCCAACGGCCTTCAGGGGCTTCTACCTCCCAGACCCCCATTAACTGTCTGGCTCCATCTTCTACTTTTTATCTGCCCTCCGCCCTCCTTCTGCCACCCCACCCTCTTCGCTGTACCTCAGACAAACCAAGCACATTGTGGCCTCTGGGCCTGGATGATGCTGCAGCTTTGGCCTGGGAAGCCCATCTCCCAGGTGGCCATGTGGCCCGCTTCTCTCTTCTGCTGATCTCAGATATCTGCTTCAGTGCACCTCATCCATTAGGCAATTCCCTGGCCCTCACTCTAAAATGTGACCCCCGTCTTCCCTGGAATCCATGTCCTCTCCGCTTTTTGTTCTCCTCCCTCTGTGTCACCCTCTGAAACACAGCTCACTCTTTCAGGACTATTGTCCCAGTCTTGTGTGTGAGCACAGAGACATCCGTCCACTGCTGCGTCCCCAGCACCTACGGCGGTCTGGCACAAAGTGGCTTTCCATAAACGCTGCATAAGCCAACTGGTAGCCGAGCAAATGCATTGGACTTGAACCTACTTTAGAGGAGAATCTGATCAAGTGACATGAGGAGAACAGTAACTTAGAGCTGCAACCAGAAAGACCTTGACCACCGCACTGTGGAGCCGGAGCGCTATTCTGCAGGCTGGGACCACGGGCGGGGCTGAGCCAGCAGCGCCCAGAGGGCTGAAGTCCGGGTGGCAGAAATCAGCTTCCAGCCTAGGAAGGACGATGAAAGAATTGTGTTCTTTATCGTTGCTCTCTCCGTCATCCTGCTGACTGTGCTCAGTGGTGTCATGTGGGCTGCGGACGAATACCATGGGGTGGAGCAGTGTGGGACCTGTTTTCAAGACGGGTTTGAAGCCTGTGGAGTCCTGAGTGGGCATGAAACGCCCCGCGTGATGCGATCCCTAATGATGCACTGTGTGCGTTCACCACTTGGAGTATAGGCACGTTCCCAAAAATCCATCCACAACAACACTATTAAGCAAAATTGGTAGAGTGATATTAAAAAACAAACTTTGCAAAACGTATTTTCTGAGGACAAATTGCTAGAAATACAAACAATAAATACTTACCTGCTTTGCCTGGTGGAACTGGGAGACTTGGACCCCTCTTACCTACCCCCTGCTCAGTTTTTACTGAGACGAACTAACAAGAAAACCTGCCGAGCACCAACTGTTACTATGTTTTGCCTAAAACGTTCAGTACATGTATTGTTGTTTTAAAAAGCGGTTTTGTTTCGGCAGTACAACCGGTACCAGCACTATGGCACTGAGGAGTGCGTGCTGCGGATGGGGGGCGTGCTGTGCCCCCGCCCGGGCTGCGGGGCCGGGCTGCTGCCAGAACCACAGCAGAAGGAAGTCACCTGTGGAGGCGGCGACGGCCTGGGCTGCGGGGTGAGTACGGCGGCACCGAATGCGCGGTTGTGGCAAACCGGCCCCAATGACACCTGTGTTTTATTTTGATTTTTCCCCTAGACTCAGACATGTTTGAACTGATATATAAGAAAATAGACTTAAAAATCTTTATACAGGGTATAGGATTCCAGATGTGATAGATGGTTGATAGGTAGATAGATTTCTTTTTTGGGAGGGAAGGTTATCTTCTTCAGTCCATCGTCATTGTGTTGAAGATGTTGTGAATCACTAGACCAGGCTTGTCAAGTTTTCTTCCAGCGCTCAGCTGATTCAGAGCAGAAATTTGTGCTTTCTTTTAAGTGGGCTTTAAGTAGACGGCCGTGAAGGGGAGAGAGAATTCCCCATCAGTGACGTCTTAGCAATGCTGTTTGCCCAAGTATTTCGAGAAATAAAATGGAGATCGATGCGGAAAACGTGAAATGCTGTTGTGTCATAGAAATCACTTTAAATCAAGATGAGAGAAACGAACGGTGCCTCTCCAGGAGGCAGAATAAGAAACGTGGATGAGGTCTGTTCTAAGAGACCACCAGTGTGACCTCACCCACTCCCCCGCCCCATCTCTGGCTGCGAGCTCACTGCAAAGGGCAAGGGACGCACAACTCAGAGGCGAAGGGCTTACTGAATTATAAATGGAAATGACAAATGGATAATAATCCTGACATTAAATTTCACGCAGACTGGAAAAGGAGAAAAGTATATCTGCTTATAAAATGCTATTGAATTTGGAGGAGAAACCATTTCTTTTAAAACAGCCGCTTCTTGGGGGGTTTGTGACAAAGAGAGGGACGGTAGCAGAGGTGGGTTACCCAGGCACTGTGAGTCACCTGTGCATCAGTTAGCACCCGTCACCCACTGAAAAGGCACCTATGTGTCATGTGGTGGGGCCCACAAAGCCCTGGGCTGAGCAACAAAGCCGAGGGAGGGGCAGTTGAAAAATAATGAGACCCGAGACGCATGGGAGGAAATGCCTCTGGGTTGGTCGTCGTGGTTGCATCCGAGTGAGAACTCAAGGAGTGTGCGCTTGCCTTAGAAATTACGGAAACGGAGCCAGGCTCCAGCCTCAGGGGTCGTCACTGACTGCAGAGTCTGTGCCAAGGTGTGTGGCCTGCGCCAGCGGCCAAGCCCTGGGGTCAGAAAGCCAGTGAACGTCTTCTTCCAAAGTCAGTTACAGTGTTTTCAACCAGCAGCCGAACGGCGCACTTCTGCCCTCGAATGGCCCACCACCCACTCTTTACAGAGTGAAGTGTCTCACTCTCTAAAACTGGCCTTTAAGACCTTAACCTTCTCCACGCAGTGGGGAGTTTTTTGGCCCATCTTCAGGTGCTCACCTGGCTTTAAAGAATTCTGCAGGTTTTATGTCATTTTTAACTTTTGAACTCCTTTGTCTCTCCTCTCCACAACGTGATGTTGCAAGTAATGCAATATTTAAGCTCCTTATCAGGGGAAGTTCCGTGGGAGGTGAACAGAATTGGTTTTGTATCTTCGAGTTGAGAGAATTCGGGCAAACCTTACCTGCAGGCAGGCTGCTGTCTCTAAGGTGTTTCTTCGTCCTTTGGAAATTCTAGGTAACGAGTTGTACTTCATTTTGATTTGTTCTGCTTTGTTGTTTTGAGAGGCGTGTCTGCTAGTTTGTGCATTGCTTTTCTGTTGTCGTGTAGCAGCTAACTCCAAATTTTAACCATTTCACTCATGACCACGTGTTACCTCGCAGCGCTCTGCGGGTCAGGTTTCGGTGAGCGAGTAGCTGGGTGGTTCCAGCCAGAGGCCCTCCTGACCTGGACTTGTGGGGGAGGGGCAATTGTCTCTGCTTATCCTTCTTAGTTCTCCGGACTGATCTAATAAGCAAACTGACATGAGACAGATTAACAGGAGAAAATAATCAAATTTAATTGTGTGTATGCAGAGGTTCCATAAGAATGTGAGACCCAAGGATAAGTCAGGAAGTTGAAGCTTTTTTGCCACCCTGAGCTACAGAGCAAGATGAGAACAGGTTGGGGCTTGAAAGTGGAGGAGGGGAATTCACGTGGAGTTAGAAAAGCAAATGTTTAGTAAATGCGTGCTTGCTGGGTGGTCTTTAAACCTGGGACAGAGGGGACCCGGTCAGGCGGGTCCTCTCAGTCACACCTAGTCCATACCAAGCTGTGGGTGTCTGTGCCGGCATCTCCCTCGGGGGCCAGGCCTTCCATCTAAATTCTTTTAGCATATATTCCTACTGAGTCTTTGAGTCTTAAAAACAACCTGCTTAAAATAATATTTCAAGGAGGCACATTTGGGTACAAACTCTGCCACCCTTCAGGTAGCAGACTATTGGCCAAAAAGACCTGTGTCTCTTGGCTATTGGCAGAAGGCCACAGTTTCTCACCACGTGGCCCTGGTCCTAGGCTATTTGTCCCCAGGATGGCAGCTAACTTACCTGGAGGAAGTCGTCCCAGAGAAGAGAGAAGCCACCGTGCCTTGCATGGCCCCGTCGCAAAAGCCACACACGGCCGCTTCTGCTTCACTGTAGCAGAAATCGAGGTACTGGATGCAGCCCACCCTCAAGGGGACGGGAATTAGGGCCCATCTTAAAGGAAAGAGTATCAAGGAATCACAGACATGTTTCAAACCAACACAGTTCACAATATGAAAAGGTTGACAAAAAGAACAATGAGAAAGGATTTTCTGAAAGATGCATTGAACTGGATGCTGTCTTTTTCCTCCCTCCCTGGGCTGCCCCAACCCACACACCCTTTCCACATCAATTCTCGTTGCTCTGGCTTCTTGACAGAGAGAAATTGATCTCATCACCCCCCTTTTCTTTAGATCCTCAGCTTTCACGAAGCAGGTTAACCCAACCGAGAAGGCTTTGGGGATTCTGTAGTGGTTAAAGGGAGATTGGGCTGGATGTCTTTAAGTTTAAGCCCTGACTCCACCCACTGCTCGTGGCCTTCATTTTCGAACCTCTGCTTGCTCATCTCTAAACGGTATAAGACTAACAGAAATACTAAATGACATAGTAGATATAAAATGCTTAGAACAGTGTCTGGCATTAAGTGTATCTTTATTTAATCAAAAGCTTAATTTTTATCAAAAGCTCACCCGAAAGACCCAATATTCAAGGAAAATTAAATTGGTTGCTGTTGTATGTAGTTTCCATCCAAAGGAACGGTCTGCAGCACTTCAGCCACCTTTGGCTTCTCTACCATCGGTGCTAAGGTTGGTATTAATGAGTCTCTTGTTCCAGCACCTGGCAATGTCCATTGGAAGATCAGACCACACAGTCCTGTGCCCTGTCACTAGGCTTAGCTGTTACCCGGAGAATGGTGTGTGTTAGCTAATAAATGAAGGCAGGGTTTCTATTCAACTAGTAATGTAGATCCATCTAGGAAAGGTCTGACAGATGTGGTGGTTCCGGCAAATGTATTATTATTATGAAGAATTACTTGAGATTAAGTACTCCCTCCCAGGATTGGTGGGGGGTGGTACTCAATCCTCCAACAAGTTGAAGCTTCACACCCGTTTCCTGTCTTTGCATTTCTGTCCCCAGTTTTTGTGCTCTGGTCTTCAGTAAAGTCATGCACTGGGGGCTCAGCAGTCACTGAGTGAATGAGTCTTAATGTGGAGGCAATATCACTTTCATTTTCAAATATTCATTATCATTTACCCGATATTAGAATTACTTACCTTGCCTCAACAAGAACCTCTTCAAAAGATATTTAAACACCTCCATCTGCTCATACAACACACAGTGTTTTTCCTGCACACATAATGCCTAATTCGGAATGCCAAAATACACTAAGTTCAGAGATCCACAAAAAGTCAATTAGGGACCTGCAAGCGCTGTAAAAATTAGAGTTTATGTGCCCTATAAAGGGTTACACAGCCAAGTGAAGAACTTTGTGTATTCTGATGTGTAAAATGTCTCTGTCTGGGGGGCAATGAGGTTTTAGTTTTGATGCCGCACAGAAAATTTTTACGCCGACAGACAGAGGTCGGCGGAGAATATGTCTGGGGACCGAATAGCTGGGCCTCACTGTCTGCTGACCTTTGACCGTGTTTTTCCTACTACTCATAAAAATATTATTGACTTCCTGAGGAATTCACGTTAAGCATTATTCCTTTTCTCTGGCCTTATTGCTATTCATCAGAACTAGCTCAGTAACTTTTATGACTCGGAAGTAAAATGTTGACATGTTTAATACTAGAAAACGTCAACAAAATATGGAATACATTGTACCCACCGACCGAGGAATACAAAAAGCTATGGCCGTCAAACTTTGTGAATCTTCTATAAATAGAGCATCTTTATTTTACGTGGTGTTGTTTTGGGATATTATACGTCTGGGAGATAATTTCTTAAAACAATACTGGTAACTGGATGAAGAGTTTCCTATTTTAAATTAGAAATCCAAGGACAAGATTTAACTACCAAAAAAAAAAGAAAAACAGGAAAAAATATACATGTACATGAAAACCAAAGATTTTTTTAGAAACCATACTCCCGGCTGTTAGCTAAGAAACAGAACAGCATTTCTTTTTTTTTTTTTTTAGAATTTTTATTCATTTTAGAGAGAGGAAGGGAGGGAGAGAAACATCAATATGTGGTTGCCCTTCATGTGACCCCGATTGGGGACCTGGCCTGCAACCCAGGCACGTGCCCTGACTGGGAATCGAACCAGTGACCCTCTGCCTCACAGTCCAATGCTCAATCCACTGAGCTACACCAGCCAGGGCAGAACAGCATTTCTTAAGGCCATCAGTAGTCACTCCGTGGTTGAACGAAGGTGGTGAGTAGCTCCGACATGGACTCAGAGGAGCCTCGGCAGCGCCAGCATCGGGGCCCTCTCACGGACACTCCTAGTCAAGCCACCGTTGCGCACTGTTTTCCTTGGAAAGGACCTGAGAAGTTTCAGAGCCTGAAGTCACAAAGGCCTCATCACAGCCAGACGCAGACCTGCACAAGTATGGGGTGCAGTCTGCTGTGCGCAAAGACATTTTTTGTTGAGAATGGTGACTTTGAACTACTTACAACAATAGCCTTAAGATATCGTTGAAGGATTTAGGTCATGGGAGTCATTTTCGGCCCTTAGAGAGGCGTCGATGAAGACAAATAGAGGCACTTAGTCTGTCACTCTCAGGTATAACTAATTAGTGGGCCAAAAAACCAGTCGATAAATGGGGAGCCTGTGTTTTCACTATGTGGAGCTCAGAAATAGAAAGCAAGCGGATGGTCAATATTTAATAATGAAAAACAAAATGGTTACTTTTCCTATTCTTTAAAGATACTTTAATTTTATAAATGTACATAATGTCATTAAATTACATGAAGTCTTTTGAAAACTATATTGACTTCCCCGTTTTCTTAAAAAAGCCTAGAGATTAAAACCCCAGTCCCTAGAGACTCTGAATTGGAGGGGTTTACACTGTGGTGCTCGCAAAGAGACGCCGACACGCACAGGCACTTTTCCCGGTGAGTGCCGTGGGTGAGCAAGCGTGGGGTGAACTCTGGCCAGACCTTGCTTACCTCAGTCCCCCGGCCTGTCCAACACAGAAAGTGGGATCATCGCTTATTGACACGTTACTTTTTGATATGCAAGATGTTATTTACCAAAAAGCATTTTAAAAAGAAAGTTCATGTTATGAAATGTCAAAAAAATACGCACTCTATGTTTATTTGACATATGTCCAAAAATCTAATTTAAGCTCTTAAATTGGCTCATTTACAGGTTGGAAATAAGTCTCGCTAGACTTCCTGCACGTGAGACAGCTTGAAATGCAAAGATAGAAAGCTTTCTATTTATTTTAATTAAAAAAACCGTTCACAAAAGTACAAGTTGTGCATACCATTCCTCTGGAAAACATTAATCAATTGGCAAATGTTCCTAGAAAGTATTCTGTGGTCTGCAATAGAGGTATGTATTTTCTAACAACATAGACCACTGATCATTCTACTAGTCTTTAGCTAATTTTTGTCAAAATAAAGGGAAATGGGAAATAATTATACTCTTTCAGAGTGGTAAGCACCATCTCCTTGAACAATGCATTAGCAAACAGTTTTGTGGCAGCTGCATGGAGAACCTACAAGCTGATGGGGAGCACCGGACATGTCAGAAGGCAGGACTCCTGTTGAAGATGACGTGGTCTCTGCACGTTCATTCACACCCTGCGTTTACTGCAGTCTGGGGCTGCGCTACCCAGTGCGGCAGCCACTCACCCCATATTTGGTTCCCCAGTCACAGTAGCCACATTTCAAGTACTCACTGGCCACACATGACTCCCCGCTTTGGGCTGGACGGAACAGAAGAGCATGTTTTCACTGTAGTGACAGAAAGTCCTATAGGACAGCGTGAATCTGGAGAAAGACCAGGGCGTAGCCCAAAGGAGTGATGTCCACAAACTCAATTTCGTGACTCAGATACAAACACTTTGACCTCGAGTTCTAGTTAAAAGCAACATCCTTCCATAAATTAAAGTGTTATCTAAGTAAAAGTAACAGTGCACACGTGTGTTTTGAGAGTGAGCCTCCTGCAGCCCAGGCTCCATCTCCAGGAGGAGGGTCAGAGGGGAGCGGAGAGGCTGGGGGAATCCAGGGTCCAATGGCCGGACACACCAGTGAAGCTAAGCGTTTTCTGTCGGACTAAATGCCTTCAGTGTGCAAGCATGTGTTTTGCCTGAACCAGCAGAATAGCACAGAGGCTTTCCTAACTCTTTAGAGCAAGAACTGCCTTCTGTGTGGCTCGCCTGATAAGACAGGTGTTTCATGGAACAACCCGGCGTCAAATCATGGGCCCTGTCTTCCTGAGTGCGCGGTGCTGACCAGCGAGCTGAGGATGGTCAGGGTGAGCGAGGGAACGAGGAGGGTCCCAGCCGAGGACCCCTGACGTTTTCCTCTGTGCAGAGGACTAATAATGTATATATAGTGCTTAAGTTGTGTGCTGTGTTTGCCTTAGAGGAATTTGTGAGACTGCATATATCAGCGAAATCTTTTTATTTCTGAAACTTCTACTGATGTAGAATTTGATGAGTTGAAGATCCATAGAGAAGATAGGATGAACTCTTATGACCGTGTGTAGTTCATAATGTATTCTCAAATGGGTCCTGTTAAGTGAGCGCGAGAGGCTGTTTAACTGCATAGCATAAATGACGCTGTGGCGCACAGGACGTGTTCACTCAGGAGGGGTTCATACGGGTCAGTCTCGTGTTGACTGCGCAGCCCACGTGATGATGACACAGGAACCGTGGGGACTGGACCTTTGTCCGTGTTTTGTACACTCTCGGGACTTGCTCGGCACACTGACAGGAACAAGCAGAACGGGGTGGCCTCGGGGTGTGCTGGCTGTAGCTGCCCTTGGGGGTGCTCTCCCAGGGATGGAGTTCCCCTACCTGGCCTTCTATGCAATGTCTTTCTTCCTTGCCCTTCCCAGGTTCCACTGGTAGCTCTAGGGGCGCAGGGCTATGCTCTATCTCATTATGCCAACTCTCCCCCAACTCTTTCTCAGGTCTTCTAACTTCAGGGGGTCGAAGCCTCTTTCTGACTCGCCTCCGGCTCTCTATTCTCTATAGCAGTCCCCTTGGGGAGCTAGCTCCTCCTATGCACCCATCTAGGTCACAGCTTCTGTCACACCTTCCATCATGCCTTCCTGTGCACTGGGCATTCTCACATTCCCCACACTGCCTGTAGGAAGTGGCCCCGCGGACCTGGCCTGTTCATTCCAGCTCATTCGTGACAGGCTCGGGTTCTCATCTCGCCTGGACTCGGTGTCATGGGGCAGGGTCGTCAGAGTAGGTTCTTTGTTCTCTCCTCCCCCTGCCGCCCTTTTTGACTGTTTTTTGTCTTGTGGAAAATATATATATCTCACAGTTTTCCATGTATACCCATTTCAAGTGCACAGGTCAATGACATGGAGTACACAGTGCTTGATAACCAGCACCGCTGTCTATTTCCAGAATGTTTGCCTCCCCACACAGAAACTCTGGACCCGTCGCAATGGCGCTAACCAGCTCCCCACCCCCCAGCCCCTGGGAACCTCTAGCCTACCTTCTGTCCCTGTGAGTTTGCCTGTTCTAGGAATTTCACATACGCAGAATCGCAGAGCCTTTGTCTCAGTGTCTGGCTCACTCATTTAGCGTGACGTTTTCAAGGCTCACAGTGCTGTGGCAGGCTCCAGAACCTCACCCTTTGCCGAGCGGACTGGTACTCCATCGTGCACAGGACCACAGCTGGTTTCTCCCATTCGCTGTTACAACTGCAGCAGCGGGAGCAGCCCTGCCTCTCTGTGGCTCAGGGTCCAGCGGGCTCTCTGACTTCAGTCACGTGTAAGCAACAAAAAGTCTTAGACTCACCATAAGTTGCGTTTCTACTCTCAAGTCACTAAAAATGCCTTATCTCAAAAAGTAAACTTGTTTTTTTTTTAATCATTCGATCTCCCTCTGCCCCCTGAGGCCCAGCCCTTTGCTCCGTACCTCTGTGCACTTTGACGTGGGACCCCAAAGGTGCCAGTGCAGCTCCCTGGTTTCCTGGGGGACCATCACACCCTCCCTGTGTGGTACTGCCTCTTTATCCATCTTCAGCTGAGACTAACAGAAATACAGCAACAGCTGGTTACTCATTTTATCCTCAGAGACCTGAGAAGTGTCTGCTTCGTCGGTGTCCACAGTTGTTTTTTAATTCCAACACTTAAAATTAGTTTTGCCTCAAATAAAAATAACCCAGCCCTCTACTAGTCCCTATAATGTTTCAGCCTCATCCCAGGATGGTCGCTGCAGGCCAAACCAAGCTCCCTGTCCTAACCTGGGTCGCTAAACCCTACGCCGGCTCCTGCAGGTAAAACAGCAATGGGATCCAGCTGGAAATACATACCTAATGGGCATACCATAAAGGTTTGTCAATATGTTCACAGAGGATATCCTTTGTAACACTATTTTGTAATAGATAAAAATTTGGAAACAATCACATTTTCAGTAGTATCACAGTGGTCAATCACACTTTTTACGTGTCTGTCCAGTGAAACACAATACTGTCTAAAAGAATAAGGTCACTCTGTGCACTGCATAACAAGTTTTAGAGTATAGAATTGAGTGAGGGAGCAAGAAAGGAAATCAATGCTCACAAGCATATAAAATATTTTCTGGGGAGAATTATAGCAGCTCGTTGCCTTAGGACAGAGAAAGTGGGGAGGTAGGGAAGGAAGCTGTTACTTCTCAGTTTGTAACTTTCTATAATGTTTAAGCTTTCTAAACACACAGACATAGTCCACTTTTTAACACATAAGCGATTACTCTAGTTTATGAGATACTTCTTAAATTAAGCTTCTTACATGTAAAAGCTAGTAATGTTATTTGTTAAAAATAAAAAGCAGGGCAACCAATAATTAAACGAGGTTGAATTTTATACCACTCTGGACTAGAGTTTCCCTGAGGTTGGACCGGGGGCAGGAAACAGGCTTTTCTCCTGGCGGGGCCCAAGGGCGGGAGAGCCTAGTCCATGCAGCTTGGCTTCCGTTCCCCGGGAGGAGCGAGAGATGCGGGTGGTGGCCTGGCATCCTCTCGGGCATTTAACTTGCACGGTGCACGTGCTCCCGTCACACCCATTTAGCTGAATGACACGTTTAAAGAAAATGGGAGTGAAGTCTGCTAGGCAAAATGATTTATGTTCTCAAAATAAGTCCTATGAAACATGTCACCAAAGGCACAAACAGCTGAACGCAAATAGGTGGATTTCTATTTTCGTCTAATTTTTAGTTTAAAGCAGCAGTTTTCCACCTTTTTCGTCCCATGGCACACCTAAGCTAATAACTGAAATTCTGCCGCATGCCAAAAAACGTATCTCTTCGCTGACCTGACAAAATAGGTAGAATTTTGATTCAGTCACATGGACAGCTATTGTGCTGGAGGTTGTCACTTTTTTAAATCTGACAGTCCAAGGGCAAAGAAGTCAGTGGCCCCGACCAAACAGTCAGACACTGAATGCTTCAAAGATTCTTGTGGCACACCGGTTGAAAATCACCGGCTTAAGTCACATCTAAATCATAGGAGAATGTATTCCAATGGTACTTCGCGCCTACCTGCATCTTAGGAATTATATTCTTCCGTGTATTTTATGGGTGGTTTTTGTTTATCCTCCTGTTTTGTTTATACCCATTTTCAATGAAAGGCAGAGTTTGGTGTGGCCCAGACGGAGCAAGCACTCAATACACAGTAACATGTTTTCTGGCTGCCGGTCAGACATTCCACCGGGAGAGGCTCAGTCTGTGAATGATCGCCTCAGCTCTCCTGGGCTTTTCCTGGGAATGACAGGTGGCTGCCAGAGCTGGTGGGTTCCGAGGCTTGGCACCCATCAGAAACCATGCAGTCCCCTTCCTCCTTCCTTCCTCCGCATTTCAATAGCCCAGGATTCTGCCAGGCGACCTGCTCAAACCGTCTCTCCCTCCAGGAAGGGGTGAAGCCTGGGACTGGAAGCTGAAGGCTCCCAGGTGAGTCCAGCCTGGCCCGGCCTGCTCCTGGCTCCGAGCTCCCGCCTTCCTTCCAGACGGGAGGCCCATCGGAGGTACACCTGGCGGAGCCCCTGAGCCGCCCGCACACGCCTTAGTCCACCTGTCCATTTCAAAGTTTATCTCGGGGGTAGAGAAGAAGATGATTTGTTCAAGTTAGTTATATGTAAGAATTTTCTTCAAGGAGAAGGGAAAAGTCAAGTCAGTAAGACTACCAGCCCATAGGTCAGGCACAGGCCCAATGTGCGCGCTTGCCCCTCCTGCCCACCCTTGAACCAGCACCAGAAGTGGGGAGCAAGCGGTGTCCTTGCAGAGCAAGACGCAGTGCCATCTGACAAACTCTAGGGAGTCATTTGTCAAGTGCACCTCTGACTGCTCTTCCAGCACGAAAACCACCCCTTCTCCTTGCGGAAGAAGCCGGCCCGGAAAGCCCATTTCTCACCTCTGCTCATCACTCTGATCGAGAAAGAGATGCTATTGTTCCCAACACACAGTCTCTGCCAAGCCAAGTAGGGGTCGCCCGGCATGCGGCGGCGGTCTCAGAATTTAACGTTGAGCGATTTTTCTTCCAGTTCCACTCAAGGGGTTTGCAGTAGACAGGTCCTTAATTCAAGGGAAGTCAGAAAGAGCTGTTCCCGCCGCCACCCCCACGGTCAGCACCCACCCCCCCCCACACACACAGAATGCCACCTCTCTCTGATGAAGCCTTAAGCAAATTCCTGGCCACACGAGTTCCTCTGGACCCCTCCTCTGGACGAGCTTGGATCCTGTTACGTGCGCTGGTCCTGCCTGATTATTTGGAGGACACAGTAAAAGCAGAGACACTGAGTCCAGTCAACGTCTAAGTTAGCCTTTCGCAGAAATAAGATGGAATTTTACTTGCTGGTTTTTTAAAGAACGCAAAGTGCTTGGGATGGATCCTCCCAGCAGAGAAAACGCTCCGACAGCACCCATGTTTAGGCCGTTCATGTCCATAGTATCACATGTACGCGGGGAGCCGACGTCCAGGCTGGGTACAGAAGGTGGGCGCCACTGGGAGAGGAAGACACGCTAGCCAGATGCCTCTCCGCAGAGACACGCTGGGCCTTTGCAGAAGCAGGACTGTGTCACCGCCAAGTGCAGGAGCCACCTCACCGACACGCACAGTTAGAGAGGATTAGAGGCCTGAGACCTTTGTCTGACTCGGTCTGCTGACCCGGGCCTTCCTGTGGTGAGCTGCATGGACATGCTTCCCATCGTGACTGTAGCAGATTTTAAAAGGTCTCCCAATTGGAGCTGGGAGGCCACATTGCTGCATGTATTGTTAGTTTGTTGTTCGAGAGAAACTAAAGATTGTTTTTCGTAAGATCTCAGAAAAGCACTAAACCTCAGGAATAAGCAATGGTTTGGATAAAACACTTGCTATTAGTATTCTGAGCATTATTTTAAATGTCACTGATGCCAGCAGGGACACAAATTGCCCTGGGAAGCGAAGACAATGCCCAGCATGAAAGCTGCTCAAAGGCTCTTTCCCTTCCGGGAGGGGCAGGACCGCTTGCTGCTAGCGCAGGGCCCCAGCCCCCCCAACCCCCCCAACCTCCCCAGCACCCCCTTACCCCCCCTACCCCCGCCACTGCACAGCCGGGCAAGCTTCTGTCAGGTCACAGTGAGAATGCGTTCCCCTCTTTGGGAGGTGGCCCTTACTGGTGATGGTCTGGGGAAAGCCAGGTCCTCGGTACTAGACTGCACTACTCAGTCAGTCATCCCCAAAGCCACCCTGGGGTTGGGCTGGGTGTCATGGGAGAGAATCTGGTTCCTCTTTGCTCAGTCATATTGAATTGGGCTTTCTGCTTCTCCAGCCAACACCTCCTCACTGGTGCACGGCCATTATCTTAAAAATGACCAAAGGAACACGTTCACTAGTGACTCTGGGCAGATGACAAATGAAGAGCTACTTGATTGACAAGGACTTTCTCGTGGAAGACAAAACAGCCCACAGATTCTGTCCCGTAATATTTTTCGTGTCCTCTGTAGCTGTGACAGCCGCGGAAAACGTCCGCTCATTTCTCTCCGGCTATCCCAGTGCTCTCCATCACATTGCTGAGACGTCAGCACCATGGCGTGTGGCCGAGGCCCGCAGCAGCCGTGGCTGAAGTAGATGGCAGCTGATCTCTCTTGCTCATCAAATCCTTTGGCAGAGATGGCCGTGGTGCTCCACGAGGGCTTCGGCTGCCCTCTTCTTGGTGGCTCAGGTGACTCAGCACCATGTCCACATGTCATCCAGGACTGAAGGGGCAGGGAGAGGAGGGCACAGGCCAGATCTGGACGTGGCACGCAGCACCGCATCCATATCCCCGGGAGAGAAGTTAGTTCCACCGCCACGTGGGCCGCTCCCAGAAGCAGCAGTGACGCACGTCCAGGCACAATTATAACCACGGGGGAAGGGCAAGTAGATGGCGGGGGGCAGGTCAGTCTCTCCCCCGTCTGCCACGTGTCCCCTCCCTCCTTAATCCTCGCTTCAATACCAGCCTCAGATTTTTGTGTTCTCAGGCACAAAAAATGTCTTCCGCGCAGAATGCTTCTTCATTTCTAACAGGACCGAGCGCTTGCTTGGTGAGCTTTTTTAAACACTGCACGTGCTTCACTTCCGTATGCAACAGCGTGAAAATTGGACCTCCAATGACCAGTGGTCTCCATGCCGTTGTGTTGGCCCCTTCATTGAAGGCATTGCCACAGTGACCTTGTGAACCCGTGCAGGCGGTTAGCGTTCCATGTAGCCACAAACTAAGAAGAGACGCACAATTTTAGAAAACCCCCTAGTTGGGCTGCAGCTTTCACCTGCTGGTCTTTTTGTTCTAACTGCGCACACAAGGCCTGCTCAGCCGGGTGGAGCCGCACACACGGACTGAAGCTTCCGGAGTTACAGACCCAATGTGAGACTTCACCGGGTGCTTGGGGTCACCCCAGCTCCTGGTTTACATTTCCCACAGAGGCCTGGAAGTTTCAGCTTTTATTCTGCTGCAATCTCTATAAATCACACTGTTTTCAGCAACTCAGCTATTTTAACAAGAAACATTCATGAGGGTAATTCATTTTATATCTCCTTCCTCGTATTTAAAATAAGTCAGCAGTGCCTGTAAGGGAAGAGCGGTTATTTATTCTACGTGCACTAATCAACTGTCTGTGACCTGCCCCGGTACCGTGGGCCCAAGGAGGTAGTGACACAGTGCAGTACTCCTAGAACACGTGATGTAACCGGAAGACAAGACTCATGTGTGTGAAATGATGTGCCCGTGTGACAGCCCAGGATCACGGCAGGTAATGTGCCACAGAAATGTGGAGGAGTTAAGGGCCCTCTTGTCTGGCTCCCACATCCCCGTCGACATTGCTCATTGGAACACGGCCGCATTGCTTGTGTGCCTTAACCCCCATTCATCCACTGCCCTGGTAGGGCAAGCAGCTGCTGCAGCCTGTTCACTTTGGCACCCCCGGGGTTGCCCAGGGACGGGCACACGGGTCACTGTCTGTTGGATGACACAACGAGAGGAGAAGGCTGTGCAGGGTGGAGAGTGGGGACCTTCACTGGGGCCAGCGAGGACGGAGAACATTTCCCAATGGGAACTGGTGATGTCCCAGGAGTAAGATTCTGCCCTGGAGTCGGGGAGAGGAGCTGGGGGCTGCGCACCCCTGAGCAGGGCCTGGGGAAGGGACCACGGCTCCCACGACCCTTTCATGCCAACTGGAGGATTCTGGACTTTATCCCGCAGACCAGGGAGACCAGGAAGGGGCTTTCAGGAAAGTCATATGATCAGATCTTTTGGAAAAAACAACTCAGTGTCAGTGTGGAATATGGATGGAAAGGGGGAGTCGCTGAAATCACTGTTAAAAAGTAAACTGAGGCACATTAACTTTTTTTTCAAGAGTGTATTTGCGCAGTCATCCATCCCGATCAGGCAGCACCAAACTCAAAGGGGTGAGGGGCCTCCGCTGGCAGGAGCTGTGGGAGGTTTCTATGGAGAAGACACGGAAGCAACGCACGAAATACTTGATTGGCTGTAGCAGAGGCTGTTGCCTTACTTGGGAAAACCCCCTGGCTGTTTGTGATTGGTGGCCCTTGAATTTCATCTTCTCTGATTGGAGCCAGGGACTCCAGGCCAGGTCCACCTGCCCCGTGACCCCCTTGTCTACTTATGTCAGCGTCACCCGGACCATGTTGACCAGTATCTCTAACATATATGATCCTCCCGACGATCTTGCAAGCAGACATTACTATGTATCTTTTACCTCCTACAAGTTTTTCAGAAATTATTTGGGGATTCTAATTTTGCTATAGTATGTTCAGGTCAAGAGTCTGGGGCTGCGGAAAATTTAAACCTCTCTTAGCTTACAGATTATTTAGAAATTGATTGAGTTCACAACCACTTTTGGATAACATTTAGTAGAGAAGTGTGTAATGATAATGTCAGGTACACTATGTTACATTTACTTACCTGTCTTCCTTATGGAACACAACTTACTGCCTTTCATTTTTATGCAAAAATAGATGCTAAATATTTAATAGGCTTCAGTCTGAACTATTTCTCTCTTTCCTCAATGTCTGCCATGGTATCCAATGCACAGATAATTCTATAAGAGGGTTTCACATTTCCAAGTCCCACGAGGGTTAACGCCTCCAGCTGGTAACTGTAAAAGTTTTTTTAACACTTGACAACAGGCAGCAGGTGACAGGGTGGACTGAGCCAGCTGCCCTCTAGCCGGGTCTCTCAGTGCTCAGGTGCCCCACAGCCTCCCACACACAACTGCAGGGCACACACACACAATCCCCCAAAGGTAAAGAAACACAAAATCCTCCCCTTTTGAGCCTAATTTGGATCCCACCAGGTTCCCTCCTGCAGGGGTCTCCCAGGGGCCACCCACCTGGGAGGCTCACACAGCTAGTTGCCCCTGTCACCAGGTCATTAGAATGTGGGTATGCCTCGGGCTCCTCAGCAGCCTTGCTGGGGGCTGCCATGATGACCTTGCAGGCAGGCTAGCCGCAGCAAACTGGGCAGTGCATCGTTCGCTGATGAGTGCCGGCTCTGTCTGAAGTGATGACCCCTCCTGCAGGTGGCTGGAAGGACGAGACTGAAATGTGATGTGCAGGGATCGTCGGGAAAGTTTGAGGGCTGTCGTTAGAAAGGCAGTGGTCGAAGCCCTTCAGCGATCAGTCTGTTCTCTGAAAGGGGTGCCTGAACTGTCTGTTCTCTGCAAAGAAGTAAGGAGACAGGTCGTAAGCATCAGCGACAGGCCGAGAGGCTGCCCCCGCTCCTGCTGGGCCTGGCAGGGAAGGGGCGGCCTCAGGCCAGGGAAAGGGCAGTTTCTTCCCGGCGCATGACTCTCAGACCAGGGTGCCCGATTCGGTCAGAGGGTACATTTCCCTCAACAACCTGGAGCAGGTCTGGGAGGAGAAGGTGACTTTTACATTGAACCAGACACGCGAACCTTCAAATAATTTCTAACCTCAGCACCCCGATTTTGGGCTGAGCCCTCGGACACTTGAGAGCATCCCTCCTCTGTCCTCTGCTGCCCAGGAACACCCGTCACAAAAAGGTTAAGAGTGTAATTTAGGCGACAGCAAGAAGCTCATCTGCAGTGAAACCCGTGAGAAATGTCAGATAAAATATCGAGGAAAAGTGTTTTGCAAATGCGTCTTACATAAAAAGTTCTTTGCTACTCTTCTGTTCTTATAATACTCTTAGTGAGCTTTCCCTGCTCTAGGGGTCAAGTTCATGTCTCGGCGTTGTTTCGTTCATGCACCAATGTGCATGGAAATGGTCCCAGGAGGGTTGACCTTAATAATTAGCAAATGGTCTTTCCTTTCTTCATCAAAATGTAAGCAGTTGAATCTCCACTTCCTGTATGTGACGTATCAAAGAATATTTAACTCTGGCAGAGGTTTCTAGCTAGAAATAAAAATCAGTTGCACCAATAATTTTTATATATGCATCTTCATTTAGAAAGCATTACATGTGCCTTACTTTGCGGAAGGCAGTGTATAGGACCCACTCTTTCAAAGTCACCTCACTTAAACCAGGCCACCTTCATCACATAAATCAGTGGACATTTAGCCCAAAGATGGAGGTTTAGATGTTTCTTTACTTAAACCTGAAATGGTAAGAGAAGCCAGTCTCCTCTCTGTCACAGAGCTCTGAGGTCACGGGTAAGCTACTTAACGCCCCCTGTACCTGTTTCCTGAGCTGCAAAACCAGGTCTCTTTCCTCTCGGACACCCTGGGCTCCTTTGCATGCTCTTTTGATGTTACTGGAGCAGTTTGATAAGTTTGTGACCTGCCAGTCATGCAACCAGGGACAGGGACACCTCACCCATGATGTGTCCTTGAGTCAACCTCCCCATCCTGGTCGCCTCACCTTCCCCAGTGTCTACCTTAAACCGCCCTTCATCAGATCTGATGGTGGAGGGTGAGTCTGGTCCCGATGTGCGCTCCGTGTGAGCAGGGAGACATCCTGGACTGGGGGGAGGGGCCCCCCGTGCAGTCAGTGATTGTGGCACGTGCGCCACCCTGACACACGACAGCTGTTCTAAATAACAGCCTCCTACATGAACAGAATTAGAACCAGAATTTTCTTGTCGACGTAGAAATAATCATTTAAACAAAGCAAAGCGGGGTTCCTGCCTTCTAAGGCAGCACGAGGTGCCAAGCAAACCACGCCATTCTCCCTGGACACAGTGCAGGCTTTTAAGGAAGGCCTTACGTATTTGGCTTTTTTTTTGGTTGTGCTTTAATTTTCAAGAATCATGGCCTGGCCTCCTGTCCTCGCCTAGAACTTCTCGTCTAGTCATTTAAGTCGCTGAAGAGTCACCTCTCTTTGCATAATTAGACCATCTCCCCAGGCAGCGTTTAATTACCTTCACCGACAGGAACTTACTCAGTGTCTAAGCTCAGACCTTTCCCGCTGGAGTCTAAATGCCATTGATCTTGCAGCAACTTTTATACCGTGTTCTTGAAGACTCCCAGATGTAAAGACGCCAGGGTGCTGGTGTGCCGTGGGGTCAGCTGTGTGTTACCCAGGTGGGCGCCACCTGGCTGAAGCCACCTGCAGCCTCAGCTGAGAGAAGCCCCAGAGCCCTGCTGTGGTCTCCGGGATCTCTCCTGAGAGGGGGTTCAGGGACCCCATCTTATTTCCCAGGCATACTGGGGTGCTAGAGGGTACGACTGTGGGCTTCAAGGATGCTCACTTCTTGTAAAGGGTTAGGAACCCACCTTCCTCGAATGGAATGTGGGGCAGAAAGTGCCTGGAGGGGACGAGAGGACACACTGCATTCCCACGGCTGTCTGTGCCCCCAGCTCCAGGCATTCTTTTTCACATCAAGACATATCTCCCCCCGGGACATTTGCTGGTATTTGTTAGTAAACAGAAAGGCGAAACTGGACAATATCAATGAGAAGAAAATCCTGTCTCAGAATGCGGTGATTTGCTCAGTGCGGTCACAAACGGGCCATCTTGACACTACGATCTCACTCGGATAGCGTGGTTTCCATGTATGCCGGTCCGTTCTCTCACCCCCCAGAGAGGCACGAGCCTCTAGGACGCAAAGCACTTCGAGGGATAAAATGATTTCTGGAATGCTGCTCCAATTAGAAGTTATTCAAGGTAACTCCAAGTCTTTAGGACTGAATTAGAGGGAGGGATGTTTAAAAAACATTGTTATCTTAAAGGAGCAGCAACTCTTGTTGCTCTGCAACCTGAGCTGACCTGGAGAAGGGCCAGGGGCCCAGGCAAGGGCTCTGCAGCAGCCCACAGCCTCAGTGACCCTCCAGGAAAAGAGAATCTCACTCCGTGGAGGCCAGTCTCATAAAATAAGATTGGAGAGTTGGGCGAACGGAGGTGGGGAGGGGTTTCCTGAGTGGCAACAGCTTAGTCTAACTAGGAGTGTTAGCGTGTAAGTGAAGGAGAAAACTCACCCCAGTAACAAGCCGAGGAAGAGGAACACAGTGGGCTCTGTGAGTTCGTGTTCGCGTAGCCCCCCCAACCTCCCCCACTGAAGCAGATTTTAAAAGGTGACCCTTGTGGGCAAATGGAGTAAAAAATCATCCCCCATCCCACTTCTCAGACAGACAGAGGCCACAGGGCTGACCAGCAAATGGCGTCTTGCTGTGAAGGCAAAGGCATTCCTTCCCCCTGTGGGCACCTCCAAGGGGGGACGCCCTTGGTTTCCAAGCCCATCGGGCCCAATTCTCTGTGCAGGACACAGAGTGGGCACTGTCCGCGAGACCCTGATGCCAAGTTCATAGCTGGTGCTTACTGTTTGTGGATGAATGAATGAATGAATGAATGATAGATATAAAATCACATCAGAGACTCCCACCCTCGCTGCCCCTGTGGCAATTACTGCTGCGTTTATATCTTATTTGAGGTAGTCAGCAGAATTTCTAGGGGTCAGCGGCAGACAAAGGAGGAGGGGTGAACGGACGGGAAGAGGAGGCGGGGGAGGCGGCCACAGCGGCAGCAGGAGTGACCATGTGATCGTTGTAACGCTTGAGTCCGCATTAAGAGAATCTGTGCTCATTGTTCTAGTCGGCAAAGTGAGGTGCCATCATCTGACCCAGGTACAGTCCTAAAGCAGCTGAAATACAGTGGGTGTGCGTGCATGTGAGTGTGTGTGCATGTGTGTGCACATGTGTACATGTGTGGGCATGGGTGTGCATGTGCATGTGATCGTTTCATTAGAGTCACCTGGGGTCTTTAGGAGACACACAGCACTAAGTGGTATGTGTGTGAAGACAGCTTCAGCCCTGGTTGGTGTGGCTCAGTGGATTGAGCGCTGGCCTGCAAACCAAAGGGTCGCTGGTTCAATTCCCAGTCAGGACACACGCCTGGGTTGCAGGCTGGGTCCCCAGTGGGGTTGCGCGAGAAGCAACAACACATTGATGTTTCTCCCCCTCTCTTTCTCTCTCTTTTCCCCTCTCTCTTAAAATAAATAAATAAATAAAAGCTTTTAAAAAAGAAAGACAGCTTTGGGTGGCAAGCAACTTAGACATTCTCTGTCGTCTGTCTGGGCCATCAATATAATTAGGTTAATATTTTTTGGTACATATTATTAATCATAACACTAGGACAGTATGTTGCTTCCGGAATTACTTTAGCTAATTATTGTATTGATTCTATCTGTAGGCTATTCTACGCCAAATAATATACAAAGCATCTTCGGCATCTGCAATTAGAACACCTACTGCCAGGTTACCACACAGGAACTCTTCTGGTGCAATTCATTGAGTGTAATCATTTACTAAATGTTATAGACAAGATTGCAGATATTTAGAAATGCCCAGTGCTGGTAGGTGACCTTGTCTCCGCCCAGATTTCAATAGTTAGGGTTTGGGAAGCATGTCTCTCCTGCCTCCTGAAGAGTCTAAAGTAGACTTCTCCTGTATTTGCTTTCTGATCACTTCCCCTTGTCTGGTTTTATAATAACGCATCTCCCAGGTTCATTTTCTGGTTGGGACAATATTACTGCAGGATTCTCACACTGTTTCCTTCCTAAAGCATCTTTCACCAAGCAGTTCTTCATTTAATCTTCTTTCCATCTCTGTTTAATCTTTCAAAGGCATATTTAGGCCCTTTAAATCAGGTGACTGAAACGCACACAAAATTTTGAAGAATGGGAACAATTAGTGAGGGTCACCGGGCGGAGTTTATTTCAGCAGTCCTCAAAGAAAGCAGCTTTCCTATTCATTTTAGCTCACGGCGCCATCCTCGGGTTTATTGTCCCCTCGAGCTACCTTTCTCAAGGCCTCGGCTGTTGAGCGGGGACACTTCACTGGAGACACAGCAGCACACAGTCCCTTGCCAATTCTTTCGTAAATTCGGTGCTCACTGAAGTTCGAGTTACAGTAGGTTCGTGTTGAGTTTGTAACAGCAATGAGGTGAAGGTGTCCCGTGCTATCTGAAATAGATGCAGAATATTTCAGAAAATCAGGCTTGAAAGGAAGTTTCTGAATACCTCAGGAACCCCATTTGCTGGCTAACCTCCAACGTAAATTTGAAGAGGCTGCTTGCTTATGGATCCACTCATGAGCAAAGGGAGTTGGCATGCCCCTCTCTTCTACTCATTCCACAATGTCCAGGTCTCGTCCCCTCAGAGCCTGACGTGTCAATGACCAGCCCACATAGAATGCTCTCGCTGGGGACTCCAGCCACCGGCACCACCATCTCTGGAGCAGGGTACTGTGCGGCTTTGTGTGCCTCATGTCTGCAGATGTCTTAGTCTGCCATCATTCACTGACGAGGAGCTGGTGAACCACCCCGACCAGCATGGTTCCGGTGGTTGGAGCACCATCCTGTGAACTGAAGGGTCATGGGTTCAATTCCCAGTCAGGGCACCTACCTAGGTTGCAGTTTCAACCCCCGGTCAACTGACCAATGTTTCTCTCTCACATGGTATCTGTCTCCCTGCCTTCCCCTCTCTCTGAAAAAATCAATGTCCTCAGGTGAGCAGGGAAAAAAGAGTGGCGAATACGTACCTGTCCTTTATGAGCTAGTTGCACAGCATATTGGGAAACAAGTTTTTACCATCAAATATAAGTGTAGACTCTTCTCTCCACTTTATTATTTTTTTGTTTAATGTGTTTAAGTTCGATTGCTGAATTATTCACCATAATCTGAAAGAGAGCAGCGAGCAAGGCCCCTCCTGGCCTGGATCGGTCACATTCACCCCACCCTGTGGGGCAGAGCAGGTCACGAGGCCGTTCCAGCTTCTAGGACTAAGAAGCAGGCAGGAGGCTTTGGAAGACACGGATCCCAGAGGGGCAGACAATGGGACCATTTCTGTAATGAATCTACCTGAGAGGCCCTTGGAAACTCAGTAGGAATTTGTATAACTTTTTCAGAACCAGAGTAGAAATTTCTCTCAAATTTTAACGCAAGGACAAACTCCCCTTCCACGTCCCTGGTGTGGCTCTGATCACAGGGCACTTAGGGCAGAGAGACCCCAGTAACATTTGGTATGTGGAGGGCCATCTTCCAGAACCCACTGTGGGACCAGGAAGCGAGTAGATGTTGAAAGATTTCTGAAGAATGGTCTCACGTGGTAAATAACGCAAAGACTGTCACTCACCATTTGTCTCGTTCACTTCAGCAGCTGGGATTCTCCGAAACAAACCGGTGATGGGGTCGGATTTCTGTGTGCCAACTCTAAATACGGTTCCGTTTTCCCGTTCCAGTTGATTTTCCTTCTACCCCGACGGCACTTTCTGTTCTCCTTTTGTGACTGTAGAGAGTTTAGTCATCTCAAGTCCCTTTTAGAAGGAGCTGAGCTGACAACAAGTAAAACTTCCGACCTGTAAAGCTAATAAAGAGTTGGGGCCCACGGGTGACGTCCTCAGGCCGTCGCAGTGAAGGGGCTGCCCCTGCCGCTGCTTTCCTGGGTCCTGCCACGTTGCGGTGAGAACCCAGCCAGAGGAACAATCAGCTCTATCCAACAACGGTGCCGTTTTCTGTCTGTCTCCTTGGATAAGTCACTTAGCCCTGGTGAACCTGCCCGTAAAGCAGGATTAAAGACACTAACAATGGTAATAATAGTGAGGCCAGGTGATGGGGTGGCTGCAGGCTCGCAGGCACCCAAGGGTAAGAGCCCTTGGCACAGTAGCCAGGGCTTAGCAAGCGTTTGATTGATGGCCGGGGGGCGGGCTCTAGACAACCCTAAGGCTTGGTTCCTTTCTTGCTAAGCTGCAAGTCTGCCTGTGTCCTGGGCACAAACAGGACAAACTCGGCAGCGACAGACACGCAGACGCTAAGGCCATCGAAGATGGCGTGGTGCTCATCCTCCCAGGCGACAGGCATCTGTGGTGGACTGTACTGCCTCCCTCTCAGTCTCTGTTTCTCATAGAAGAGAACATTTTGAGGGATTATATTTGCTAAACAGGAAGCTGAACGAGGAAAATAACTCATCAGCATGAGCTAAAAACTCCCCGCCGTTCCCAGCGTCACGAGGCCACGAAGAGGGCCTTTCTGCCCCCCATCAGCTTGCACCGAGGGCGCCGAGACTCCTTGACATTACTTTAGCCTGATCCATGAGATTTGGGGGGTTAGAGACTCGCGCCGTAGGACTGGCCTTGGAGAGGGGGCGGGCCGTGCAGGATCACTGTCTTCGCCCCCAGCCCCTGGACCCCGTGACCCCCATGTTCCGGTCAGGAGAGGGTGAGCCCCAGACAGGCTGTTGGAGGCGCTAGCAGCCAGGTCATAGGAAGAGTGTCCACAGGCCCCCGAGAGGTGTCCTTCGTCCCTGGGCCCAGGAGCGGGCCAGGGCATGTTCGCAAACTGACACAGGCCTGTGACCACATGGCCAGTCTTACACACAGGCTTGTCCCCTATGTCCTGAGGGATGACCTCACGCTGCACATCCCTGTGGCTGCCCCGCTCACTCACACCCGCACTGCAGAAGTCCAAGTGGGGCTATGATTTTATGTCTCAGTGTCCCCTTTAGGGACCGAAATAGCATTTGTTCATTTGAGCAGCATCAAGGTAGAAAGAAGCAAAAGCAAACATATTTGATGTTTTGGCATGTGCAAAAAACAAAGACCAAGGCTTTAGAATCTCACATCACACTTCCCATGACCCCACATGTCACATGGACGTAGGGACGACAGCCCACTCGGCTGTGACAGGCCCTGCTCCTGCTTCCCCATCTAAGGGACACAGGTGGACCCTGCAGTGCAAGGGGAGCGCCTCGCATTTTGTTCCGTGATGACAGGGGAAAGCACAACTTCGAAAACTTTAATCTTCAAAGTGCCTTTGAAGAATTTCCTCCCCTCCACGGAGCTGATCACGCTTTGTCCCGTGTCCGGTGGGCGTGGGTCCTGTGCAGACAGAGGAGGTGGTGGGTGTCTGAGCAGACTCGGTGCTGAAGAGTGCCGTCCTTCTGGACCCCAGCCGAACCTACTTTTGCTTCTAACTCTGGTTGAGTCTAAAGATAGTTTTGAAACATCTTTCTAAAGGCACACAAGACAGTGGTTTTCCGTTTGGGCACGTTTAGTTCAGAACACTTCTGCCCGGTAGGCATGGAGCCTCTGCCCTGGTAGGTGCTGGGGACACCCCACAGGACCACCCTCCCTGCCCACAGAGCATCCTGTCGACCAGAAAAATCAGCACACTTTTCGGGGTGCTGTGATGGTGTTATGCATAAAAAGTCACTAGTATTTTCTTCTCACTACATGGGCAGTCATGGAAATGAGGGTTGTTTATATTAAAAATATCTAATACAAAATTAATGAGAATGTTGTGAATAGGAACCATATTTTAAAAATCCATGGACTGAATTGTTTTATCACCAAATTCCCAAGCGATGTGGGAAACGTTACTTCTAATCTCACTTTTCTGAGAGGGTCCACTTGAGTTGCAGGTGCGCTCTGTACTTGGTGATTTTTCCCAGAGTTTTGAAGAGGGTTATCATCCCCATGTACAAAGTTTGCAAGGACGGAAAAGGGGGAGGAGGGGGGGCAGGGGAGCAACAGCACGTTGTAAGATAAATATTTAATCCCTCTTGAATTAACCTTTGCAACGCTGCTACCTCATTGAAGAAACCTGATTCTGGGGGAAGACCTTTTCCACAGGGCAGAGAATGGGAGCCACAGGGACACTCACAGCCTGCTAAGGACAGCCTATGACTTGTCACAGACCCAGCACTGTGGGGCAGAGTTCACGAGAGTGACCGTAGAGTTATTTTGCCACGTGCCTCACACACAGTGACGCCGTGGAAAGTGCTGCGAGTGATGTGACCACCAATCCCAGGGGGGTGTGAGCACAAGTGGGCACCCACTGTCTCACTGTCCCCACCTCTGCCGAGACAGCCTGTCTACACAGATCTATCTGCGCGTTCTACCCGTCCACGTACTTTCTTCTCAGCACCGATACCGACCCCTCTCGGAGCGCTTAGTCTGAGTGAGGGCGACTCGAGATGAACTGGTCTCCAGTGGGCAGTGCTAAAAAACTTCATAAAACTCTGCTTGTCTCCAGATTTTGAAAGTTAGACATGAAGCTAATTTTTATCAGACTCCTTGTCAAAAATATAATCTCAGCACAACGTGTAAACTGGACTCGGCCATATCCTTGCTGTGACGACGGAAAAATGGAAACCATTATTAAGCCATGGACCAATACATGATATGTTTAGGGTTAAAAGAGAAAAAGAAAGGAAGCAGTGGCTATTACTTTTCTGCCCCGCACCTGGTGTTCCAAGGCTGGTGTTAGCGCAGGATCGAGGCTACGGCAGTGACCGTGACAATGAAAATGTGAAGTTGTCTCTCTCACTTTGTCACATCCCCAGGCCTCCTTGTGCAATGTCTGCCATCTAGCGTCACACACTCCTTTATCTGCCAGGGATCACCGGGCTCTTTGTTGGTGCCTGTGCGAGGGGCCAGGGCACAGAGGGGTCCCCTCAGCCTGGCCTCCATTCCCTGCGGAGCGGGAGCCACGTGACTCAGAACCGATGCCCTCAGGTAGCTTGGGCTGCTGTTGCCTTTGCTTTATGTCTTCTGTTCCCCTTGGCCTGACAGTGTACCAGAACCCCAGCTTCCGACAGCCGCAGGACAGCAAGAAGAGCTCCAGCCGTGTGCTTCTAGAAGCTGTGGCAGTGCCCTGCAGGGCATCCTGGCGGATGTCCTAAATTGAGATGACAGGGTTGCTCATATCGAATTGCCTTCGCGCCTGGCTGGGCATGCTGGGACCCACATCTATTAATGCGGGAGTGTCCAAATGTCCTGCTAGGAAAGCAATTTGTTCCTCAGCAGGGCGCCAGGGAAGCAGCTGGTCTTAGAAGCCATCAGAGGTGATGTTAGGGGCAAGTTGTGTTTTTCTTGATTTAATAGACAGTCTCAGTGATCCATCGCCCACTTGTCTGTGCCACCCGTCACCACGGCAGCATGCTCCCATCCTCTCCCCCCTCCTTGCTCCCCGCAGGCCTGGCCTTGCTCTCTCGTGGGGGCCAGCCCTCCACACAGCCTGAGCTTCATAACAGACATTCTGACAACCACAAACACATTATTAATGGATTTCTTAAATGCCCTGGGGAGGCAGCACAATATGGAAACATCCAGTTAAATAGCACGCTTAAACCCACTCGGTTTTTTTAAAAGCTCCTCGCCAAGAAGAACTCTGTACACTTGCCACATCAGTGCGTCCTCTCCACGCCCTGCCTGCCAAGCTAACCACCCCAGTAAAGCTGCTGCTTGCACAGAGCCCGTGAAATCCGAGATGCCGGTTCTCACGGCCGTTCCGCCAGAGTGCGTGCTCAGTGTCATGAGCAATGCCTGGACACCAAGCTCACATCCACTGTGTGCCGTGGACACTTGTTCTAAAGCATCCAATGAACAACCAGTGCTCACCTGGGTTCCGATGGGAAGGACTTCTATGGCCCCAGTAATCAAACTGAGAGCCCTGATAATCCAGAGACAGACCCACCCACTAAATGGGCCGTGGTTGATGATCGAGTGCCCTCGGAGCTTGCCCGTTAGACATGTAGACGCCAACCAGTTGCTGTGTGACATCCACGGGAAATCCAGCACACATTGAAGTATGGCAGCCACATTTGTGCTGAGATCACAGTTAGAGGTCAGGTCTCCCTTCCGTGAGGGCAGGGCTTCTTCAGGTTTTCGTTCAAATACAAAAACAGCATGTTTGGGGCTCAGGAAGAAAGAGAGCGTCTTCTGGACAACCGCTGCGTCTTGCACACACTCTTCCGCGCAGTCGGGTTTCCAGATGATTTTACTGGGACTTCATTACGAAGAGGCTCTATGTCAGTTAAATCTTGGTTTTAGTGACTTGTAAAGACAGGTCAGCAATAAGGTCTTTGAAATGGAAAGAACGTTCTCCCAGGTTACCAAGTGAGTATGTGTAGGCAAATGAATAATGAGCTGCTCGCAGGTGGTCGCCGTTCACCACTCTCTCATTCATCATTTTGTCTGGATCCAGAGGTGACCCAGATGCACCCGCCAACCTGACACTGTGTGACCAGGGCTGCAGCTCTCCTGTCACTTTGAGACCCCGCAGAGGACAAGGTATGATCAGCAGCTGCGCACGTGGGAAAAGAGACCAGAGAACACTGGTGGATTAGTAACAATGCCTGATGGGTCATCTCTTCTGCGCCTTGAAATCAGTTTTGACAAGCAGGTTGGGTACCAACCCTGAAGCCGATGCTAGGCAGTCTGACCGGCGCTGACCGGCGCTTGACACTAGGCGTTGTATCAGCAACACAGAGATGGCCGTGAGGAGTTTATTTAGTCTTTATATACGTCTTCACAACTTCTTGTCCGGGGAAGACCAACTTTCTCACGGATCAGACTTAATATCAAACACTGAATTCCTCTTTCACAGCCATCATGGTGTTGTAAAAAGCCATCGGTAGATCTGTGAGCATACTTTCAAAGATGTTATCCAAGTCACCGATTAAATAAGACCCAGGATTTAAAAGCTTCGGGGCACCTTTAGCTCTCATCTTCTCTGGTGATGTTTAGAAAATAACTGCCAGCCCTTGGGTGAGGCCAGACTGTTCCTCCTCAGAACACACTGGGAGGAAGAACTGACTTTTACTGCTAGACATGAGCACAGTTCAGAGAAGCCAAGAAAGTGAAGAAAGCCCAGGAGGGACTCAACCCATCATTAAAAACGTATCACTGGCGGCTGCTAAGTGTGGCCTGTTAACCGCGCAGGCATGGGCGAGGCTGGTTGTCACCGAAGGGATCATTGCTGGCAAAGCTTTTACTGGAGATTCCCCATCCACCATTCCACCCACTTCTCCCTAGAAAGAAACGAAATCAGCTAAGGTGGCTTTTCTCCTGCAAACCCCTTCTAATTGTTAGCTAAACCCCACCCTCTTCCAGGTGGTTTCAGGCTAATTGACAACGTGTTCTTATTGCAGTCCTGGGTGTGGGCAGGACACTGAGACAGAAGCTCCTGGCCAGAAGGCCACTGACCATGCCATAAAGGCTGGCCCGTGTAAAATCATAAAGGGACTCACAAAAGACAGGCATGTTTTTCCAGCCTCTTCACTCTCAGGGTGCCCCCTTAGTTACCCCTGGCACCTGGCCGCTCCTGATCGGTGAATCCACCCACCCCTTCCCCCATCCCTTCACTGCAGATGGTCCAAAGTTTCTGGGGAGATGTGCTGATACTTCTATCATCAATTAACATTGGCCAAAAAATTGGGCAGGTCTGGAGGATAGACTTAGGGCTCTCCCTCCTGAGTAATGTGTGCCTGCTTGTTCATGGAGATTTCTCTCTCTCCTTATCCAGAGATTGCCTTAGAATATATATTCTTTAGAGGAGAGAGGCAGATGGTCCTAACAGCAGGCTGGGGGAGACATGAAGGTGGGCAGGATTTGGGGGTGAAGCTTTAGAGCCCCAGATTTGTCACCCTCTCTGCTCAGCAGTCAGTGGGTGCTGGGAAGCCCTCCCACCCACGGGCAGCGGGACCGAGTGGCCCTGACAGTGTTTGACGGTGACATGACCTCTGAGCAGGGGTCTGTCCCACCCTCATGCTCCTGTGTGGCCTCCCCACCCCAGTGCTCGGCTGCCAGAGAGCGTGCCCACGTCTAGCCCATCAACGCCAGGCCAGTGGCTTTAATCTGCGGTGTCTGGAGATGCAGACGCACATGCAACCCTCTAGAAGCCAAATCGCCCTGCAGCTCGAAGCCACAGTGCTAGCAACATCTGCCTGTCTCCACAAGGAAATAGTCGTCCTCCAGGTTTCATCTCGCAGTTTTTATTCTGAAAGAGCTGTGGATGCACAGGAAGTTGTCAGGGTATCGCAGAGTGGTCCCGGGTCAGTTCACCCAGTTTCCTGTGCTGGGTACACACACCTCTCACAACCTCAGCAAGTGTCAGAGCCGGGGCGCTGCCCCCGTTCCCAGCTGTGGGCTCAGTTCTGTGCCATCAGGTCTCACATGGGGATTTGTGTAATGACACACTGACTCTTGACTTCACTGTATTGCTGTGTGGCCAGGGCACTACCGAACAGACGTCCCCTGAACCGGAGGGTGCAGTGGTTCTGACGCTCTGCGACGTCACCACGTGAGAGACAAGAGGTGGTGATGATCAATCGGCTTGCTGCTCCCCGGTCCCATAGAGCTAGGTCTGAGTGAACGGACCTACATAAACACGCCAGTCACAGGGAACTCGGCTCAGGCCAAGCTGGTGATTGAAGACGTGCTCCCACGTGACGGAAGGCGCCCATCGCTCTCCTCCAACACCGCCGCCGGAGTCACTAGTTCCGCAGGGCCCACAGGGAACGACACCCGTGATCTCCATAATGACTTAAATTGAAATCAGCGCTCTTACTGCCTGCTGTGTAACACACTGCTTCTTCATTAATCAGAAACGCTTATCAAACCTGGGGGTGAGACGCGAGTTTTTAGAGTGATACACACAACGAGGCATGGCTTCCTAGGAGCGTGCCCTCCATTTCCACAGCAAACGCGTCTAAGTGACAGTTTATTCAAGAGCCATTTCCTGCCGTTTTCTCCTTCCAGATACAGCCTAGAAGCCCCGGCCCCTCCCCCACCCCGCTCCAGGCTTCCCTGCTGAAAGCCTAGAGTTTGCCCTCACATTAGCGGCACCACGTGGGGCTTCTTAAAAGCTCCCTTAATGGCTATTTTAAATAATTCTATGCAGCACTTACAGGTCACGGAGATAAATCATGTAGTGTTGGACTTCACAGCCTTCGGGGGAGGGGGGAAAATGATCTCCTCTGCCAGGGGTTAGCAGGTGAACAAATTTCCTTCAGTGCGTGTGTGAAAAGTCAGTAGGCTTTTTTCTCCTTTTTCTTAAATATCCGCCTGAACTAGGCCGTTGGGCTTACACGGTGGTGATTTCCATTGGCTGCAATCCCGCTGGAGGCATTCAAGGCCTGTCAAGGTAAAAGCTAAGCAACCAGTAAGTAGGCGTCAACTGATTTATAAATAGTTGATGAGTATGCAGAGGTCTAGAAACTCCTAAAGTGGCAACGTGGCCTTTTAATTTTATCTTTATTCAACCTGCAAATCAGTGCTAGAGAGAATCTGCTTGATTATGGTTAGGGAATGAAGTAATGCCATTTACTCCTCCTTTTAAATAATCCTCTTTTAAATGTTGAGAGACCCTGCTTCTCATTCCTACATCTAAAGGCTCGAAAAATAAGAATCATCTCTAAAAGTAATGTCGCCACATGAAAAGAAGCCCCCACTGAGTTATATTGACTATGGTGTAATCATGTAACAATTATACACACGGGCAATAACTCACAGGAAGTCCGGCATAAAGGAAATGATGGGCTAATACGGTGATACTGTAGGTCACTTGCACTGTCATGGAAGTCTATAATGCTGTCACGCATGTCCTTGTAATTCAGACGGAAAGAGCGGACGGTTGCACGTTCACTCCTCGCCTCAGTACCACACGTACAGTAGCTGTTCGGAAGATGAAGCTGGAAGAAAGAACAACAATAAAAATGGGACTCTCCAGTATAGTTGCTTTGTTGGCACAATTCAGGGAACAATCTAGGGGCGCTGCACGTTCGCTTCATGTTTTTTTAAGGGAGCAAGGCGCAGATGGGATTTCTCTCATGCATCTTGTGACATTTGTCCTGAAGGTAGGGTCTCCTAAGTCTCACCACCAAGCTGAGTCCTGCCTGGGACCATGGGAGCCCCTTGGTGTCAGGTACAAGGGGACCTAGTAGAGCCTGCCCTCTGTGCAGATCCCAAAGGTGTGCAGTACTACCTGTCCCCAGGTCTCCTGGAACCACATCCCAGTGACAGAGGTTCCTTCTAGTCTCTAGGAGGTGAGTCCCTTCCCCTTGCCCCAGTCTCTTCAGAATGGGGCCCCCACACCCACTCTGAGTTGTAGGCATCACAGAGAACGTCAGCCCCCCACTCTGACCTCCTCCTCTCCCGCCCCTCTGTGCAGACAGCCTGAACCAGAGGTGCAGGTCTCACGACTTGGGTTCTCTCTCGTTCTCTTGTCTTTGTCCTGTGCACTCAGATCTGTGCAAGTTCATCCCTAGAATGAGCCACCCTGGTACTTCTCTGTTTTCGTACTTCTCCTTCTTCACTCCTTATGTCCATAACCGCCTCGCCCTCAGTAAACACTGCCCCCCACACTGCCCAGGGTCCCACTCCTAGCTTTTCAGGGTCCAACCTCGCCGTGCAGGCCAGGCCCTGTTCATACTGTTTCCCCAGATTGTGACCGTGCTCGACAGCCCAGGCCCATGTGTGCGGCCTGCCCAGGGAGTCTTCGCCCAGAGAAGGAACATCTCTAGTTTGCGGAAAGGTCAGAAGGGAAGGTCTCCGTTTTGTTTTGTTTTCTACTCTCTCTACTCCTTTCTAATTGATCCATTTGTTGACTCTTCCATTCATTTGTTCTTCTAATCCATTACTTATTCACAGTCCTGAGGTCCTAATGATGCCAAGAAACATGCCAGATGATAGGTTTACAAAGAAGCAAGTTTCTGCTTTTCAGAAGATCAGAGTTTAGGAAGTCTTCTCCTTCCAGAGGCAAAACAAAGGTTTATTTTAGGTTGCACCAGAATAACCCAAAAGTGACCAAAACAATTAGCAAAGCTCCGTGGGCTCCCCTAAGGGTCCTATCAGGGACAGGGGACAGGGCCCTGCTCAGGAACCCCCAGGAGAAACAAACCTACAGCCTCAAATAAACAGGGGCCTCAGGCCTGGGACCTCAGGACGATAGGACTCCTGGTGGCAAGGGACCTGAAGCCTTGTTCTTTGGGGAATAGCTATAGAAAGTCTAGTCATTACAGAGTGACTTCCTTTCCATAGACCTACATGGTTCACAAAATGCACGCATGTCTGCGATTTCCATCAGCCCCCTCGACACCTCTCTCAGTAAGCCCTTATTTTTATCACTATTTTATGGAGAAGGAGACAAAGGTCAGAAAAGTTCAGTAATGTGCCCAAGATGACCCAGCTCCCAGCACTAGATGTGGGAGCTACACCCGACTCTGAAGCTCACTGTCAAGCAATGTGTCCGCGGCCTTCACCCTGAGATGTCCAGGGCTGGCGGGGGCAGGGTAGCTGTGCTTGTGAAAAGCCACGGCGGTGGCAGCAGCAAGGAGACACAGACGGAGGGCCGCGTGGGGCTGTGAGTCCCGGCAGAACTCCAAGTTCGGGTTCCCTGGAGTACCGGCCCAGCCGGTTTACCTCCCGGCCCGCACTCACCTCAGAAAATGCATCTTGTAAACACGCAAAAGCAGAAAGGGCTGCTTCAGAAAAGGTACATCTTAATCTCAACTGAGAATATCCCGCCGCAGTTTGAGAATGTAATAACTTACAAGGCAGCCAATTTATCGTTTCTGTAAAGCAGCTTATTCATCTGCACGTGAGCCTGAAGGAGACTGCTAGACATCTCCATTCCTAGCGCGTGCAATTCGTCCAGGTCCTGGGCAGAAAACTCAGGAGCAGCGGTGGGGAGGCAGGTGGGAAGGCAGGCTGGCACCTAGTGCCCCTGACGTCCTTGTGCCTAGTGGAATATCAGTAGCAAAGATACTGTTCTTAAAGGCAGAGATAGTCACTGAGAAAGGGGGAACCCGCTGACTTCCGGTGCCCACCTCTGTGCGCACACGGAGGCAAGGCGTGTCGTCAGTGAGGGCTGGATGGGCCATCCTCTGTCCTTCTTCACTTTCCAGGTAGAATAATCATCTCACAACTATGAAAGGTAGAAAGAACATCGCCAAACTCCATGGTTACTTGGGTACAGAGTTCATGATAAGCCCCGTGTGGTATTTCCCCAGGAACCACAGTCTAGCCAGACGTGTTCAGGAGGGTGACCCCGAGGACTTCCATCGGGCTGCCCATGAGAAATGTGCAGCTGGTTGTGACTGAATGTGTCATACGTACCACTAGGTGGCCCTTCCGGTGGCCTGGCAAGCGCTTAATTGTGGGCAAGAATCTCAATAGCAGTGGATGTTGTGGAAGTCACTTTCTTATTACACTAAGTCTCCCCACGTCCGCCACCCCTGGGTCTCACT
Organism: Macrotus californicus; assembly: GCA_007922815.1. Lineage (NCBI taxonomy): Eukaryota > Metazoa > Chordata > Mammalia > Chiroptera > Phyllostomidae > Macrotus > Macrotus californicus. Next base: position 92,975 of record VMDR010001256.1, on the reverse strand, counting down.
TCAGGCAGGGCGAGCTCCTCCTGGCGTCCGACCCTCACGGCGGTTCCCATGGATGACTGGCCGTGTTCCTGCAGTTGCTTTCAGCCATGTGTCTGGTTTGTCACGTTTGCAGCATTCTGAGGGCTTTCAGTCCAAGGGTTTTTTGCTCACGATTGATTGACTGCTCCTGGCGCTGGTTTGGTGACATTGTCCTTTGTGGCTCCTCCTCCATCTGCAGGCGGATACTGAGCACACTAACTAAGTACGCTTGTTTTCTTATGCCCCTCGCACGGCGGCCTTACTTTGGCACAGGGGCTCCTGACACAGGTTCGCATGCCGTGGTGAGGTGGCACACATGTGCATGTGTGCGCATGTGTGTGTCAGGGAAATGGAGACGGGAGCTGCGCCGTCAGTCACAGCGAGCGCCAGCTTTTCCAGGGACGTAATGAATGGAACCACAGGAGCCATCTTCATGAAAGTGAGATATGCTTCTCCCAGGCTAATGCTTTCCACATCAGCCGGCAGATGGTGGGTTTCAAGATCGACCTGTCTGCCACAGGTGTCCCACTGTAACCTGGCAGCTCGCTGCCTGGGCTGCTCTGGTTCATCCTGACCCCTGGCCAGGGAATGCTGCAAGGAGTGACAGTCCTTTAAAGACCTGTGTGGTCATTGGGGCAGGTCTGCACCATTATTGCCTGTCCTGAGGGCTTGGAGCTCTTGAATGGAGTGGCTACCATATGACCAAATTTCCCGATGTGTCCGGTCCATCCTCATGGACAAATACCCTTCCCAGGAACATCAAGCACAGCAGACATGGCTCCAGAGTCCATGAAAGATGCATCATTTTCCTGTTTTCTTTCGCCTCCTTGCCAGTTACCTAGGAGTTCAGAAATAACGGGACTTGTTTCCAGTTGACGTCATCAGTCCTAAGCCTCATGGGGCTTATTCTACCAGAAGGGAAAATCAGTAACCACCAAAGTTCAAATCATCTGAACTGCACACATGCAGGAAAAGAGGAGCCTCATTCCTGCTCTCCTGCCTTCATTTTTAAACTTCCACGTGCCCCCAGCCCAGCAAATCCAGCTGCCCTGCACAGCGACTCACGCCTCGCAGCCCAGCATCTGCAGGGATTGCCCCATCTGCTTTCAAAACCTCTACCAAGGGCATTTATTCTCCTTCCTCAGAAACAAGGTCACTGTTACCAATATGTGAGAAATGTCTTACCAAATTTTAAGATCAACTGTCCTTTGTTATAGATTGAGTACATTATCCTAAGAGATTACTTCATTTTCTGCAGCAAACAAAAGATCAGTAGCCTCTTTAAAAACAGCATTTTCCATATCAGCCGAGAAAAATTTTGCCTGGACTGGCTTCTTGGATACAACAAAACTCTTCCCTTTATCCAAACTGGGCCCTGCCAACACCCACTGTGCAAACCACAGCCCCGGAGGGAAGAGAACCCCGTTGCCACCCACTGAGCCTCTCCTTCCAGGACCTTTAACCCAAATGACACAGAATTCTACCTTCTACCTTTTGCTTTTAGAAAGATAAAAGATATAAAGTCTTGACCTACTATTAGTTTCTTAAAGGTTATCAAAAATAGAAGGGGTGCTTTAATAGTGCCGACTCCCTTGGGTCCCTGCACACCCAGACTGGTTACTGATGTAAGTAGCTGTGCTGCGTGACTAGGTGCAGCATTTTGCTCAGGTTGCCTTTCCATGCTGAGAACCCCACCCTGGGTCAACCTCTGCCAATGAACGGGGCCTGCTGGGGTGCAGACTGGAGTGCTGGGCACACAGGGTCCATTTCTTCTGGGGGCTCTGCCTCTGCTGCGTTGGCCTCACTAGAGACTCAATGTGGAGAGCCCGGACCCGCCCACACTCTGGTGCCTCAGCTGTGACGGCTGGTGCATGAGCAGGCACAAGGAAGTCTTCGCTCCGCTCCACAAGATGCTTGTCATTTTTAACTGCCACAGCGTTTGCAATCCCACCGCCAGAGAGTATGGAGTTGCAGTTCCTTTCCTTTAAAATCTTCTTTTAAAACACGACTTTACGAAAGTGCGCGTAAAGTATATGCGTCTCAGTGATACAGATGTCTTCAGAAATGCATTACAGAACTAACAAGGTAGGTGGAGGCTTTGCGTCCTGGGGAGAGCGCAAACACAGGGGCCCACGGCCAAACTGGGCCTGCGGGACCTGTCTGCCCCCGTGGCCACACGGGGTGTGCCAGGCCGCACGACGGCTTAACTTCTAATGCGTTGCCAGTTTTTAACTGGGCTGTTTGTTTCAAATTTAGTTTCACAGCTTCTCTTAAGAAAATAAAAAACAGAGGAGGTCTGGCTACACTGAATCTCATTCTCGTATGAACAAATTAGCCAAAGGAGGAGCGAGGGTCCCCCCTTTAAACAGCTTGGGGGTTCCGTTGGACCTTCCCACCCTGCTGTCCACCCTCGGCTCCTGCCGGGCTCCAAAGCCCCTCGAGTCGATCACCTCTCTTTCTGAGGCTCCGCCATTCTTTCTGGCCTCCTAGAAATATCATTTTCCTTCTGAATATTAAGTCTAGACAGTTTTTTTCTGAAGCACCGATGAGGAAGATCCAGAATGTAGAGTTTACCAAAGTCAAAATGCCAAGGCTTTTCTGTGATGTTGCCATGGAATGGCCCCGTGCCAGATCTGCGAAATGCCCCGCCTCTTGTTCTTAGCTCTGGACGCGTCTGCGTCACCCTGGGGTTTCATTTGGGGCAAAAATAACTGAGGGGGACACAGGTGAATCAGAAATGATTCAACTGAGAGTCACAAAAATGATTAAAACTATTCGAGAGTTGCAAAATTACTCTGGGGGGGGGGGGCTTGCGGGTCTGAGCTTATGAAGTAGGAGGAAAAACAAGTCCAGGTGGGTTGACTGGGTATTAAAGGACGTGAGCGGGGCGATGCCGACCGTGCCTCTTGCTCTGCTGAGGACACAGCTCCTGGAAACAGTCTTTGAAGACAGCGGGGGAAGATTCCTAATCATGGACGATGCACGACATGGGGACCAGCAGGGCCGTCCCCGAGGAGAAGCGTTTCCGAGGTAGAAAGAGCACTCACTTCTCTTCTCCGTGAGATGGGGCTGCTTAAGGAGGGAGGGTCGACAAGTCGCTTTACGTCCAGATGCCCCCGGAGGGAGGAGCCTGTGCAGCTGACCTTCAGGCTTCATCTGTTCCTGCGGGTCTGCAGCAGCAGGTCTTGCACCTGATTTCGGTGCATGCAGAAGCAAGCACACACCCGCCATCGCCATCGGGAACTACACTGCAAGGACACGGATGGCTCTCGCTGTGGAATTAGCACCTGGAATCTCAGGTATCTGTGCAATCACTGCCATTGTAGTCTGTGATTGCAAACTAACCGTTGTGGATCTGTGTGGCACTTAAAAAACAACGGCCCTGCTTTTATGCCTAACGTGTAACACTTCTATGAGTGAAGGGTTTCCATGGATACGTTTTATCAGAAACTTCAATACCAAAGATAAGAATGTAGAAATAGAAAGGCACTCCCCAGTCAGGAAAGGTAGGTCACTCGTGTTGTCTGCCTCTGTGGGCTGAGCACCTGTCCATGCACCGGGACCTGTTTCGCACACACAGCACGTGAAGATGGAAAAGTAAGTCAGGGGCTCAGTCTCCAGCTGGGGGTGAGAGGAGCGAACCCCACTGTACCTGAATACCTGTTAGGAAAACAGTGCACCGCATGGCATAAGGAAGCTGCTCTGGGCACCAAAATGCGGGCAGACAAAGGGTTCCCCACCTCACGTGGGACTAAGCAGTCAGAACAGGCCAGCTGTGCATTTGGTGTACAGAAAAGAGTTAAGACGGAGAACAGGCCAAGAGAGCAGGCTGCAGGGGACAGTTTGAGAGAAGAGGGGTCACTTCCCGACAGCCACGTGCTGACAGAGGAGGGCTTTGGGCCCCAGCAGAGGCTGGACTGTGCCCAGCGGCTCCCTGGAGTCTGCCCCTGTGGCCTGGGCACTGGCAGGCTCGTTCGCAGATGAGATGGCAGATCACAGCTGGTGGGGGTCGCCCCGCAGTCACAGAGGCGTCAGTCGGGTTATGTGGGGGCAGATCCATGCGCGATGCGCTTTAACTGTCTACCCAAGTCACCATGTCCAAACTGAGCGGGTGCCGCATATGCATTTGGTAGGACACGGGCCCTCCACTCCACAGAGATGCAGCAGTGTTCCAGAGCCAAGCTGCCCTGACTGAACCTCGCCCTCCCCCAAACAGGGCCTTCTCCTCAGCCTCAGGCCACAAGGGAGCCTGACATCAGTCCTGGAGCCTCCCCACACTCCTGGGGCAGCCCCACATCCCTTCCTTCACAGGCAGGCGTCCAGCATAGTGGCAGGAAGTCCAGGTCCCTTCTGGGACAGCTGTGATTTTCAGAGAGGGACTTCAGTAGATGTCCTTCCTGACCCCAGGCCACTGGCACGACTTGGGTGAGCTGAGCAGTGCCGTGTGACACCCACCCCTCGTCCCCTTCTTGGCAACCTCGTATCTGCCCTTCTGGCAGCGTCCTGGCTGTGGCTCCAGGCCACTTCCTCTGTCCTGCTGTCAGAAAACGTGGCACCTGTGGCTGGCCCCTCTCTGCACCCAGACCGCAGGTTGCAGTTGAGTGAGCCTTTTTGGCGGCCTGGTCATACCTCTCTAAAAAGATGTAAGCATCTGACCATTGACCCTGTGCTCGCACACTGTCATCCAGCCCTGGCTGTGCTGGGGCCTCCTCACCACAGCACCCCCACCCCATGCTCTGGGCTCAGCCCCCCAGCCTATACTGTCCTTTACTCGGCTCGTCCTTCTCGCCCACGCCTCTAGCAGAGCCACAGACTCCCACGCCGCGACGGCACAGAGCAGTTGTTTCGAGCGCATTTGTCAATGGATTCATTATTTAAGTGACTAACTTGGCTTCTATTGAGTTTGCAGTTAATGTGGATGCAGGTTCTCTGCTGTTTGTCCTGTTCACTGCTGTGTCCACTCCCGACCGGGACAGCAACTCGGGCGGGACATGTGGCATGAAGGGAGGGCCCTCCACCCTTTCTCTGTCCCGCACACCTGAGGCTGCAACCCACTCCTTCCTGGCTCCCTGGACAGGGCAGTGATTCTCAGGGTGGGGAGGAAGGGGCACCCAGTGGGGGCCTGTCTGTGGGACAGTCCCTGACTGGTCCTCATCACCCTGGGCTCTTCCTCAGGAAGTCAGATTTGTTCGCGTGACTCAGACTGAGACTCCTCTGTGTTCCTGATTTCCCATCATGCTCCCTGACTTTGCCTGCCCAGTCTGGGCCCCTTTGTCCAGTCCTTGAGACTTTGGATCTTCTTCAAGCATCTAATTCAGCTCTTTGACATCTTAAAACATGAAAAATCACATCTTCTATTTCTCCATCTCTGTTATTGATATGGCCTTAAAATGTATTGATATTTTTTATGCTACAGGAATAAACATGATAAAATAATAATACACCGTAAGTCAAGGTTGAAAGTCCAGAGTATAGACGGAGCAAGAGCTATGCCAACCTCAAAGACCTCCGAGAAGCTACAGTGAAGCCCAGGGCATCTTGATCACCCAGGCGGGAGGGGCCCGACCAGTGACACCGTCACCATGGTCAGATGGAAGCGTGCCAATGCCTCTGGGGAAGCAAGCCCTTTCCCTGGCAGTGGATTCTAACAGAATCCTCACATTTGGCTTCCTCTCGTGACTGCCCCATGGTGCAGTGAGTGATGTTTACAGTCTTTCTTTGAAAGACAGCAATTGCAGCGCTTTGTCTCACCGGGCTGGCCTGCTTCTGATGTGACTTCCAGCAGAAGTGGAGGGGCTCCCAGGGAGGAGCCCCTCCATGGCGCACCTGCCTCAGAACCCAGCCACTGCCACGCAGTCACCAGTTCACCCCCTCTCTACACTCCCCTTACGTGGGGTCATTACCTCCCTACCTCCTGGGGCCAACGTAGTGCTTAAATGAGTTAAGATATGTAAAAAGCTTAGCTCAGGGATGGCAAAGGTTATTTGGGATAAAAATGGTATATTCTGACCCACGTGTTATGAGAATGAACTAGATAATGGACATAAGGAACACAGAGTCTAGCAAAGAATAAAGCTCATGGGTGTCGGTTATTCCGTGAGAGGAATTTTTTTATAACTTAGTTTGCATTTCAATACTTAGGAATATTACGCACTCTGCAAAGAAACACACTTTTTCTTTGACACTGAGGAAAACACAGCTCTCTCTCTCTGTACTTTCCCACATTTGACAGACATGAGACAGAGCCTGTTCTCTGAGTGAAATGCATGTGGGAGTGGGATGACAAATGGCGACAAATAAGACTCTCGTGATGGCGAAGCAAGTTCTTCCCTTGACAAATTCTTCACCTTGCCAGGGAGGCTCAGAATGTTATCTGTGGGCTCCTATTTTCTTCAACGTCAGCTGTGATTCTTTTAAAAATCTCTGTGGGCCAACGGTGCGTGCAGGTCTGGGACCAGTTGTTATGTGTAACCTTCAGTCGGAAAGATTTATTAGACCGAGGCCATTGGTTCTCACCCTGAGTTCCACCAAATGCCAGCAGGTCACGGGTCACTGCGCAGGTGAGGTGGAAGCCACGCCCTCCCCACGCCAGCCCACCTGGACCCCAGACTGTCTCCGCCCCTAGGACACACAGGTGTTCTGTGTCCAATTGTACTCGGAAATACTTAGAATGTGGCTGCTAAAATTCCAAAAGCAAAAAAAAAAAAATTCCTGATAATAAAAAAAATAAAGAAATCCTTAATGTCTTATTATAGACTAACGTCTGTTGCCGTAACAAACAACCTCAAAATTTTAGTGGCTCAGGACAGCAAAGGTTTGTTTCTCACTCTTGACTTGTCCACTCAAGTAGGTGGGGAGCTCTCCATCACCTCATCCCCAATCAGGGGTCAGCTGGGGAGACCCTGGCATCCTGTGTCACCATCACCAAAGTGGGTGAAGAAGGGATGGGAAGGTGACAACCAGCCACTGAAAACTTTGGCCTGGAAGTTACCATATCAGTTCCGCTCACATGTCATTGGCCAGACAAGCCACTGGGCTCCATCTAACTTCAAAGGGGTGAGCCTGCACCATGCTCCCGGGGGCCACCAGGAGTGGCATAGATGTCCAAAGAGCTGGACCATGTGGTGGCATGGGGGGAAGGCCAGGTGCTAGACCATGGAAGGTATTTGTATCTACTACAGAGCAAGGCATTCTGATGGGCTTTTTGAGGAAAGGAGCCACATAACAAATATGGCAAATACAGGTACTGATTCTTAAAACATTCGATTTCTCCATTAGCATCACATACAGCGTGGTCACGATTTGCAGTCTGAATCGAAATCCCCTTGGTGAACATTATTTTCTAGCAGCTAAGCAATGGATAGATTGGATTAGAAACTGATGAACAATAACGGATCTTTCACCCCCGCCACTGTGTGAATTCAGCCAGTCTAATAACAGCCTTGCAAACCACTCGTGAGAAAAAGGCTGTCTCGGTGCTCATGAACCCCCCTCCCACGCACAATCAGACCCATCTACTGAACAACAAATGGCCCTCGTGGACACAGAGGGTTCTTCTGTCTTGCCACACCATCAGACTTAGAAGCATAATTGCCACCCTGTGATTTGAACTAAGTACATTAACGTGTTTCTGTTAGGTTGAAATGATGGGGAAACATCAGACCCAAGCATTTCTACCTGAGCCACCTTGGGCTGGTCACCTGGACAGAAGCCATCACAGCTCCTTATCCCTGCCACCGTCTCCCCTCCCACCTGGCCACCGGGAAAGCAAAATCCTGGCCCCGTGTCCTTGGCCTTTCGTGTGACTTCTGTTGAACAGAAAAGGGTCACCAAGTTTGCCTTCCCAACTGGAGGAGAGAGGAAAGGGGATGGCAGGAGCAGGAAATACTTTGTAGTCCCCGTATTCTTCTGCCGGTATCCCCGTGACCAGATCTAGCCACGTGGCACATGAGGTCCAAGAGGAGGGTGGGAAACATAGTCTTTACATTAGCCTGATGGACACATGCCCAGTTAGGACTGGTGGCACTGCAGAAGCAGGGAAGAACAGGTGTGTCAGGAGGCCAGCCCCCCTCCATGACATGCTCTTGGATGTCACAGCAGCTAATGACGCATCCCTCAAGGACTGGGCTGGGCAGCATGGCTCCTGGTCTGCACTGACAGGGGTTAGACAGGTGGAGCACAAAACAACGGCAAGGACTTAGTATAAAAACAAGAATGGGGAAGTCTCGTCAATAATTTTTATATGGGTGACATGATAAAATAGTAATATTTTTGATATCTCAGGGTAAATAAAATATATTGCCAAAATTAATCCCTCCCATTCCTTATTTCCTTGCCCGATGTGGGCATTCTTACATTTTTGTCATATCTGTGGCTCCCATTCTATTTCTTACTGTGGGCGCTGCTCTAGGATCTCACAGTGTAGCAGGGGACAGAGGAAACCACAGAGTTCAACATGGGGCAAGGAGGAGAAAGGGCCAGGGTGGTCGGGAAGGTCTTGGAGAAGGGACACTTGAGCCCGGACACGAATCACTGTCAGATGCAACTGAGGAGAGAGATGAGTCTCAGCCAGGGGAAGCATGTGAGCAGAGAAGGTGGAACCGGGACAGGGACAGATGGGGGTGGTTGGAGGGGGCTGGGATGAATCCTGCAGGGCCCTGCTATCCTGCTGGAGACTTGGCTCTTTTAAGTTCGCCGGAAGCAGTCTGTTCTTCAGACGCCTCTCTGCCATCTCGTGCCCGTCAGTGTGACTAAGCCCCCAAGCCCGTTTCCTCAAGAGCCGGGTCCCCGCGACTGCGTCGGACGCCACAGAGCCCCGCACGCAGTGGCAGCAGGTGGAAAGATTCCATTCCGTTACTGCGTGAGCGAGCCCGTGGGTGAGGAAACTGGAAACTCAGCTCCATCTGGTGCCTTCACATACAAACAGATCTTGCGTTTAGACACATTTAAAATGTTAACGGTCATTGATCGTTAAGCTCCGTAGACATGGATTTTGAGTGCAGAGCGTAGCAGTACAAGGTCTCACACTGTCCCCTGGACAGACTCAGTCCCTCCTACAGGGGACGCAAAGTGGGCCGGCCTAGGCTTCTCGGCTGACTGGACAGCTGGAAATGTGATGGTGGTATTAATGTAAAACTAAAAGGCCAAAGTGAGGGGCAACTAGTGTTTATTTGAGATACAAAGATTAGCTGTTCAAGAAACACTGTCTCAGGCGGAAGCCCACACCATGTTCCGAATGGGGGTGAGGGCAGGGCGCTCTCAGGAGGGAAGGGGAACAAGTACATGAATAGGAGGAAGGATTTTCTACTGGTGTCAATAGGTCAAAGCAAAAACTCTTCAGGTGCAAATACAGTGCGTTATTCCTTAGCTGTACCAGGTGGCGCCGATTCTAAGGGGCGTCTTTGACTTTGTTGGTCCAGCAGTCAGAACGTCCACTTTCCTGTGACCTTTGCAAACAGTTGTGTGGGGTCCCGAGTTGGCTTGGCCGAGTCCCGGGCTCGCTGGGCCCGTTGCCAACATTGTAAAGGCTTGAGGAGTGAGATATGCAGGACGCTTCCCCCGGGTTGGCAGCTCTGACTCCATTCGGAAGTGGCTCCATCTATGTTATTTTTCACAATGGAAAACGCTTCTGTCAAGGCCATGAACTCCGACCCAGCCAGGCGGGAGATGTGGGGAGAAGAGCCAAGGGGAGAGCTGACGGGGCATCACGGGGTCCGGGTAGAGCGCTTTCATTGCAGCAGCATCTTCTGTGCTGCATTGTCTGTAACCCAGATGGCTTCTCACTTCCTCTTTCTTTACTTTTTGTCAAACTCCCCGGCGGTCGAGAAAGTGTACAGTGGTCCACAGAGCCTCGCGCAGAGCTGAGGACAGGCTGCGTGGGCAAACGCGCACTGAGTGGGACACTGCTGTCAGAGGTTATTTTCCAGTCTCTGTTTTCGTGGCAGGGAAAGCGTGTGTTCGGTTTGGTGGGTGGGCCCTTGAACCTGTGCAAGCCATTGATTGAGAGTCTCTGCCTCCCCAGGCTCTGGTGCAGTCTTCCCAGCGATCCCTGTGTTCCTGCCTCAGGCTGTCACTTCATTAGTCACTTGCATATGGCGTTTTGATGGCATGCTAATTGAGGGACTTTACTTCCGGCTCCAACTAATCATTCTGATAGAAAAATGTCTCCTTTGCAAAGGCGGGGGAGGAGCCCGCGTGCTTTGGCTGCTCTGAGCCGGTGTTCATCACTTGGTCTCACCCCAAGGTGTTCCATGCAGAGTCAGCCCCCAAAAGACACACGTGGCAAGATGGTTATCAGCCCGTGTCCTGTTTGCAGGGCCTCTGCATGTCCTCTCTCCATGCACGCTGCTGTCTCTCCCCCATTTACTGTGAGATACTCAGATGGCTCTGCCCTGGACCCCACGGGAGACCTTCCAGCTCTTCCCTGATTGAACAAACAGCTACTATGTCCCTTCTCTTGGGAGAGGCCACTAGCACGGCAATGAAGAGCTTGGACCCTGAATCCAGACCCCCAGAGTCTGACTCCCAGATTCACTGCTCCCTGGGTGCCGGGCAACGGGCCACCCGTGGAAACTGCTCCGAGGGCCAGTTTCTTTGGTGGATCAAGTAGAAAAGGGACAGAGCCAGCCCACCATGGAAGGGCATGTCTTTGTCCCGTGATCCAGTCCTGCTGAGTGAGGGTGCTGAGGCGCGGGGGACTGAAGGGCTTGTCCAAGCCACGTGCCCGCTGTGTTGTTCCCCAGGAGTTCGTTTCTCCAACTCACACCATGCGGTCGGTGTTACCAAACCAAGTCTGTCCGCTCGGCACTAGCCAAACAGTAGGCACCGGGAACTGCGGCAGAGATGGATTGGCCATCTTGTTTTGAAAGGTGCCACCCAGAAGAATGGGAACTAATGCTCAAAAGCCTGGGTGCCCCGACGGCGTGCTGGCTATGGGTTCTGTAGGCAAAGCCGCTGAACACTGTTAGGGGTTCTGGGTTGTCATGGAAGCTGGAGGGAAGGGCGGGTAAGAAACCATCTCTTCAGGTCAGGAGGGCAGCTCAGAGGTCTGTCCCCGTCCCTCTGTCTGGTCTCATGTCAAAGCCAGGGGGTCTTTCCACCTTAGGGCTCAGGAGCTGACACGTAACTAAGGTGAAGATGTATGACCTGTAGCCTGTGGGAGATCTAGACTGGATGGCCATCCGTTGGGTCCGGGTGGCTGTCTCCTGCTGCCTGAGGCTGCTGATCATCGGGGGAAAGGCTAGGCCTCTGAGGGGTAGGGAGGGAGAGAGGATTTCCAGAGCCAGGATTTGAAGCTAAACTTTGAAACCAGAGTCATAAGAACCCTGGCTTTCAGGAGAAGCCCCTCCCTTTGGTGCAATAGAAACAGTTCTTCCAGTGGCATAGGTGTCATAGGGCCGGCCCAAGATGGCTCGCTTGTCGTCCACTCGCATTCGGTGAATGTATGCCATCCACAGCCACAGCTGTCTCTGTCACCCACCCAGTGTGCCCAGAAAACTAAGAGAACCAAATCATTTCCAGAAATGGCAAAGCAGCCAGCTTTTCCGCTGAGAGTGTTTGACTGCATGATGAGATTCGCACACAGATGGCACCTATCAAAGGGGAGAGATGTGCGTAGCCTAGGCAGGCGCACTCCTGAACCGTGGGCCCTCTGTGCCAGGAACCCAGCCCGAAGGGGGCTCCCCACGAGCTGGGTAAACAGGGCAGCAGTCCCTGTGTGGAGACTGCTGGCCTCCGCTCCCCCAGTGCTGCGTGACATCAGGGCTGGCCTAGAGCTCCCTTCTGCCTGGGCACGCAGCGCCCCAGAGGCTCTTGGGAAGTGGACGGCAGTGGCAGTGGTATGGCAGGGGCCCTTGGAACTCGGGCGAACCCAGAACATGGTGTGGGGATAAGCAGCCATGAGCAGAGAGTTGGGGAGCTCCGGTGGGGCCTGGAGCCGCCTGCCAGGGACAATCTGGCTTTTAAAAACTTCTCCTTCCCTTGAAGACACTGTCACCCTGGACAGTTCAACAAGGAAAGAGGCCGAAGTGTCCTGACCATAATGTCTAGGAGTGCCTGCTTCCGTAATGTGTAGATTTGGTCCCTGCAGGATCAAAAGCTTTGTGAGCATAATAAACCTCGTCACTGTTATTCAGCCCATTCAGAAACAGAGACATTTCTGTTTTTTACGATCACACCGCCCTGGCTGGTTTTCAGTAGGAGTGTAGGCGCTGTCCCAGCAAATGAAAAAACAAAAAGTGTAAATAACATACATTCCACTGAAGGATGGAAGGGAGGGAGGGGGGAGGAGGGAGGGAGAAAATGAAATGAACCTCAGAAATGAGTGTGCCAAAACTGGTTTTGATTTTTGAGATCCTTTCTGACTAGCATTGTAATAATTTTGAAAACTCTTTCCTCTCTTTGATTTTTCTCTCCCCATCCCCTCACCCCTGAGATAGGTAGGGGTTTACAGGGAATCCAGTGATCAGCCAGAGGTGACTGGTGAGCCACTCAGTTCTGAGGGGCTGTGTCCCTTCTGCCCACCGTAATGTCTCCCAGCAATCAGCGTGGCCGGCGCTGCTCTGCCTGGCTGGCACGTTCTCTGTCCTCACGATGCCCTGCTCTCTGACTTCTAAGATTTGCTTCCTTCTCAGAAGTTCCTTCCTGGCCCCTATCCTTTTCTCCAGCCCTCTGCACACATGACTAGAATTCTCTTTAAAGTTTGTGCTGACTCCGGCAGCTCCTTATGACTCAGGACAAAGTTCAGAGTCCTCACATTCTGCAAAGACCTCTGCGTCTCACCGTCTGTCCTCGTGTCTGTCACTTTCCCCTTGCTGACAATCCTCCAGCCCCTGACCCCTCTCCTGGAACATCATGTTCCTGATGTCCACATGGCTTCCTCTAGCCCTCTGTCCTATGCACCCTCTGAGACAGGCCCTCTCTGACTCCCCCCGCCCCCCACAGCACAACCCATCCCATAGCCCAGCCCTGTTTAGTCTGGCTAACTAAAATCATACTATTTATTTAGTCGCCTTACTTAACCTCTGCCTCCTCTCCCCATCTATTTCACGGGAGCGGGGAACTCATCCATTTTATTCACATTCAATAAATGGGCACATCCAGTCAATACCTGTTTAAGGGGGACAGAAGACAGAGAGGAGGGGAGACGAGAGGCGGGTGGAAGGGACAGGAGGAAGTTCCCTCCCTCCCTTCCTTGACTCACTGCGCATTCACGTACTGGCTGCCTCCCCTGCCGGCCACCACAGCAGATTTGGGGATGCCAGGAGAAGTGAGCGGGATGCCTCTCAGAATGGACTTCTTTTGAATGAATGAAAAATAAGGCCTACTCCCTACCCCATAAGTAAATTACATGCATCATTATCGCAGTAGTCAGTACTTAATAGTATTCGACTAGCTTTTGTTGGTAACTCTGCAAAGCTAAACAGATGCTATTTTACCTAAGTGGCCATGGAAACCAGAGCACAATGACCCACAAAATGACACACAGGACTTTAGAATGCAGTCTACGGCCCTCTCCCTGGCCTTGCAGGCCTGTCTCAGGACCTTCCCCACACACAAGTCACTGCCTCCCAGGCCTGGCTCACACACACAGTGAGGGCAGGGGACAGAGCGGACCGGAGCAGACCGGAGCGTGGGGTCTGAGGTCCGGCCAGCCTGGGCTTGGTGTGGCCCCTTCCCTCCGGGCTGTGAGCCGAAGCTCTGGTCTCTCTCGGTGGAAGGGTGGAGCCACAGCACCTAGAATTACTTTGAGAATGAGACACTCTCCATGCCTGTCATTGTCAACGGTCCATAAATGTCAGCCATTCTTCCCGGTTCTGCCCCTTTACCCAGAAGGCCCTTCTCTCTACATTGGACCCATCCTTTGTCACACACGCCCCAACCTCCGTGAGGCTCAGCCACCTTCCCTTTGAATGATTCCTCGTACACAGACGTGTGTCATTTCAGACGCAAGCTCTCCTCCATCGAACTGGAAGCTCCCTGAGGGAAGATCAGGCCATTCGAGCACATAGCAGGCTCTCGAAAAACCTCTGATAAAAGCGTGTATCATAGTGCTGAAGGATTTGAACGTGCCGCCCATGCTGCTCCAGCACTTCATATTCACGTGGCGTGTGTCTGCAGTATCGCAGAAAGTCTAGACTTCTACATTTAATGAAAGTCTTCATCATAATGAGCAGCACTTACGAAAGGGCAATTAGCAGATTCCCAAAAGAACTGGAAACAGTAACGTGCTAATAGCATCCCTAAGGTTTTGCTTTTTGCGTTAATAAATTAAGTAATTTAATAACAGAGGCAGCGCAAGCCTCGGAGAGTACAAGCTTAAAGGGCAGAAGCCCTGAGTCTTGATCCCGGCCCTGACCGCGTGTGAGGGGGACCCGTGACCTCCCTCCTCTGTGTCCTGGTGCCTCCTCTCTTATGTGAAAAGCCGCATTAACTTGGCAATGGTCAGAATCCGCTCCCAAAATTCTCAGGGTCGCGTGGAGGAAGTTTGACTTCGTTTTGAAATACAGTCTGAACTGTTTATAAACTGTAGCAGAAACAGACACATGTAATACAAACTAACAATGCATAGTGTTGTGTAGACTCAGGCTAAAGTATCTGTTTATCAAAGAGCATCCTGCAATGGCAAGATGAGCTGTTTGAAAAGGCCGTGTGCCAGGACGTACTGGTACCCTGGTGTTTCGGCCTTTGCTTGATTGAGGCAGCTGGACGAGAACAGGGCTAAACACGGCGTCTCCCGTGAAACTGAATTCCACAAGTTTGCACTGACCCAAACGAAGCTGGATTTATTTTTTTCAAGTTTCTTTCTTTTATAAAACTGGGTTTCTGGGTAAGATTTCATTTGCCGAAATGCGAACATCTCACTAGTCTCTAAGGAATCTTCTCGTTCTCACGTTCTGTAAAATCACAGATTCAACCCCGTGGAATCTCACAGTGTAAGACGTATATGTTTATGTCTCAAAGTCTCCATGGATTATCAGTGTTTCTGCCTTGTAAGTGATTTTCCCACATTGTAAAAGGGTTTCTTTTTACTTCCATGAGATTTCAATACCATGCAGTTCCTGGTTGCCTTATAAGACAGTGTTAAGTCTCCGAATGTTTCCATTTCAGTCGAGACTACGCTGCTTTTCTCAAGATACTGCTCCCTACTTGAGCTGTCCCCTCCCTCTCTAGCAAATGGGTGTCACCCTGGCAAGGTTGCTTTCTCACTGGCCCATCTCAAGGCAGAGCCCCTCTTATGTACGGCATCCTAAGTGCGGAGGCCCCTGTCCTCCTCGAAACTTGGGCCCTGGACTTTGAACAGACCTGCTTTAATTACGATGGTACAAATATTCTCATTCATGATTCCATGCATTACTGCTTACACTCATTGTATTAGAAAACCAGCCTGGCCTGAGTGTTCACGTCGTCCGTGATAGAATGCACTCAAGGGCAAAAATGGATGAGGAAGAGGGAGACCAGACACGGGTTCTATTTTAAAGAAAGAATCAAGGGGAAAGTTACAAGAATGAGTTGATGGAGATACCTACACATTTGTTTTATCACCCACCAAGCCCTGGTGTGACCAGGAAGTCAGAGACCCTGCCTACTTCTCCTAGCCTACCTAATTAAATTAAATTTACTTCATGAAATGACCTGAGGCTGTAGCTACTGGAATGGCTGACTTGTTACATCACAGACTCCCAAAAATATCGATAGATTTGTTATAGCCTGAAAGCTGATTTATTGAAAATGTCACACTTGCCTATGCAAATTTATTCTTACAGCTCAGCACGTATGTGACAAATGTGCTTGGTTGGTGAAGCAGCACAGGAGATGGGCTGGCGGGTGACTTTGCCCCGTGCTCCTAGGGCCTGCTTTTTCCCTGGGGGAAGTGGGGCAGGAGTCAGCCAGAGCCACAGGGGCTGGTCACAGTGAGCTGGTCCCCAGGGGCTGGTCACAGCGAGCTGGTCTCCGTGAGCTGGTCACAGTGAGCTGGCTGTGAAGAGCAGGGACTCTGAGTCTGACCAGGCGTTTGCAACCTCTCACGAGTTTGTCCCTAGGGGACCCTTGGCCACGTCTGGAGATGGTTTCGATTGCCACACTGGGGGTGCTGCCGGCATCTGGTGGGGAGAGGCCGGAGATGCTTCCGGCCACCGTGCAAGCACAGAGCAACCCCACCACAAAGAATGGTCCAGCCCCAAAGACCAGCAGTGCCAACACTGCAAAAGCCGGAGCCAGGCCCTGCATTTAGCTCTGACTCTGCACCAGCTGCTCCATGTGGTGGGGGGACAGACACCTAAGCCACCCACGCCTCGGGCATGTCATCTTGAAAGGGAGCGAATCCATGACCTGCCTCCCAGGACAGGGTGGCTGTGAAAGTCAGATCCACGGACAGCTACTGAGCATGTGGGCTGCTGCCTGCACGCAGCAGGCTCAGTGTGTCGCACTGATCAGCAGTAATAATGACGATGACACAAAAACAGCGGCAACGACAAAGGGCTTTTCTGCGGCTCTGCTGGACACACCTGGAGGTCATGGTGTTTCTCAGATTGCAAGAGGAATGAGGTTTGGAAGCCAGTCACAGCCATGCAGAAAGTGGCCATGTGCAAAAAGAAACAGGAAAGTGTTCTCCACTCCAAAATCCTGCTGTGACCTTAATATGCCACTCGAACGCCCTCAGAGGGAAGAGAAGGAGGTCACAATGAGTAATGGCCTATTTGAACTACTAATGCGCCATCCACGGGAGGGGAAGGGAACACTAATGTGAGCGTCACCTTCAGGGCTGTGATGTGTATGGTAAGGACAGAAGTTCAGCTTGTTAAACATCCGTGGGTCCTGTGGACATTCCATGGGTTTGTAAGCTGAAAATTAGTGCCATTTGATATGCTATTGGCTAGTACCCCTTCCCCAATTTCTAGGAGCCTGAGGCGAGCACCCTGGGGCTCACCAGCACCTGGGCAACCCTTTCAACCGCCCTCCATGTCTACCGCAGATTTCAGGGGCAACCGAAAAGGAACCCTCGGAAACATCTGTGTGACTATTAACAAGTGCTCTGTAGTTGACCTTAAAACCAGTCAATTCAGGCAATAAATGCACGGCTGCAAAAATACTGAACCTCTTTTTCATGTCATTTCAGCACCTCTGGGTGAACAGCATGCAAGGCTGTTCTCCTTTTTTTGGAAACCAGATTGTTAGTTGTCACAAAGCAGAAATACCGTTTATCTGCTCAGCACGTAGAAATGGCTGAGGCGGCCCGTGGATTTGGTACCCCGCATCCCCCTCGCAAAACCAGGTTCACTTTCAAACCTGAAAGGAAGCCAAGGAAGAGCTAACGATGCTGAAAGGCCCAGCCCTGTGACCGGGTGCCATGAGGGTGCTGAGTGCGTCTGTGGACATTCTCAAGAAGTGTACAACATTCAATCTGCCACGCGGTTACCGAGAATCGAAGCTCAACACGTCAAGTGCCTGTGGAAGTGGTGTTATAAATCTATCCAAAGATGGCCTTTGTTTTATTACCCAAAAGTTCTGCAAGTCCTCTATGAAGCCCTTATAAAAATCAATTAACCTTGGTAGGGGGGAAGCGAGAGGAAGAAAGGCAAGCAACGCTGCCAGAATTGGGGTCCTTAACCATGTCCTGGCCTCGGGTCCGGGAGAGCCAGGCACTCAAACTAACCCAAACACCCCAAAGTCTGCCCGCCTTTCGGGGAGCTCACAGCATCATGGCACCCTTCTCCACTCTTCCCTGTCCAGCCAGCAGGAGGCCGGGCACTCCAGCTGATGTTTTCCCATAGTTAAATGGAGAAGCAGGCGTGTGAAAGCCGGTTCTCCAGCTCACCAGCTCGCGGATGATGGCTGTCTTTCTCCCCTAAAAGACTCCTCCATGCAGTTCCGAATCGGCTGGCAGTCAGACTGGTAGCCAGTTGTCTTCTTGTTATCTTTGTAGGGACGAGGTCAAATTGCTCCGTAAACTCTGGAGGGAGAGCGTTTTGAGCCTCACATGATGTTGTGTACTAGCATCCTGACAAATACTGTTCAGTGTACTTGCCAGGGGGGTCCAGCCTTTTGGCGTCTCTGGGCCACACTGGAAGGAGAAGAGTCGTCTTGGGTCATACATTAAATGTGTTACAACACGCAATTGCAAAAAAAAAAAAAAAAAACAACTCGTAATGTCCTTAGTAAATTTATGATTTTGTGTTGGGCTGTATTCATAGCCACAGTGGCCACGTGTGGCCCATGGGTCGCAGGTTGGACACCCCTGTGAGGGTCAGTAAGTATTAGGAAGTGGGTAATAAATGTTAGGCCACATACCTCCTAAAATGACTACTTAAATTTATCATTTGATGTGAAATCTAGTTGAGTGACATGAATTAAATTGTTCATGTTTTTGTCTTTTGTTATCTCTTTAAATGTACAGTTTTCTAAAATGACTGGGTGTGTTCATTAATGATTTTAACTGGGATGAAGTATTTCTTTGAAAATCTCCTGCCTCTTCCATTTTAAGTGACTGCTGAATCCATCATTGGTCAAGCACGATGCTGTTGCCTTTCCTTCCCAAATGAATGTGTCTATCCAGCAGTGGCACCCTGTTTTCTAAAGTGACTGTTACAAGCTGGGTTCTTTTTCCTTTTCATTTGTTTCTTCCCTCTCTCCCCCCTCCAGCTCCCTTTCTCCCTCCCTCCCTCCCTTCCTTCCTTCCATCCAAAAATTACATAAACTGAGTTTTCATGAAAAGAGAAGAGGATGACGCAGATTTGTGTGATTTCGCTGCCGCGTTCTGGGGCACAACCACTGAAGAATGCTCGTACAGAGATCGAACAGAGCAGTACGATCTCCGATCTGAAACCCATAATTAGATGCCAGCTGCCTTTTCTTATTACCAAATCCACCACCCACACTCGCTGGGGCCGGATTGTTTCTTTACCTTCCCTGTCGCCTCTGGGCCCTGTGCCTGCGTCCTTCTGAGGGGTGAAATGGCAGAAAACGTGATGTAGGAGGGGCGAGAGAAATTCTCGAAGCAAAACCATGTGATTTTAATTAAATGAGCTTTTTTTAAGCTATAGCTTTCCCACGTTTTCAGTAGCTTTTAAGGAACACGTACAAAAGATCTCAATAGTGGTAGGAAGGTATTTAATTCCAACACCACCTTGCCTAGGGTATTCCAATATTCCTTGTGATTTGTAAGTTAAAGGGCTAGAGCAAATGGCCAGCATTCCCACCCCCACCATGGCCCCACCCCCTCACCCCCAGTCCCTGCTTCTGCATTGCTCTTTCCCACCTCTGGTTACCATGGAGAAAGCAGCACCATCAGCTTTTGTTTCCAGGCACCAAGCGGCTGTTAGCCTGCAGCTTCTGAAAATGGTTTCTCTAATGCTAATTAGTGATCCCAAGGAGATTAAAAGCTGGGCCTGCTTTTCCTCACTGATACTCTTCAGCAGGTGCTGACGCAGGTATTTCCAATAAAGGGTTGGAATTACTAATTACACTTTCTGGCGAAAGCCCTCACTCACTGGGTCTGTAATGAGTTTGACTTTAACTCTTCTCTCACCTCCCCCTGAGCGGTCGGGGCAGGTGGTCTCCTGGAGAGGACTCAGTGTTGCTAAGCTGCTCCTGCACCAGTTTACTTGGCATCTCCCGCCAAAGCCCAGGCCCACCAACCTGCAGAAGACCCCTCACAGTGACGCTGATGACCCCCATCCGACAGACCCTGCTCCTGACACTCGCTAGCTCTGACGCTCACTGTCCTCATGTGAGAGATTAGGGAGCTAAGACCCATTTTCCCGGAGGGTTGGGACGGTGAAATGGGAAGGCAGGCCAGCTTCGTGGACCCGTGATGTGTAGCCACCAGGGGCTCTCGCATTCCGAGGGCCCCCGTGGTTTAATGTGCCGCCGTCCCCACCTTGAAATGCTGAAGTATTTTTTAACAAGGGGCTCTGTATGTCCAGGATACGCCAGGTTTCGCCGCAGTAAAGGTACCTTCTCCAGAATCTCAGCGGCTCGACACCACCGAAGCTCATCTTTGCCCATGCCGCATGTCCAGCACGCGTCGAACGGGTGCTCACAGGCCTAGTCCCCCGGGGACCCAGGTGGGAGGTCCTGGAGTTTCTGCTACTGGTCCTCCAGGCCGGGAGGCGACCACAGAGCACTGGTCGTTCCAGAAATACCGTGCACGTGCGGAAGCAAATAGATAATTTTTCACCCGCACCGTTGCGCTCTCTATGAAAACTGTTTCACGGCTGCTCGGGGTCCCGCGGCGTGACTGTGTCACAGCTTGTTGATGAGCTACCTGTAAATGAGCTTTAACGTTGTTCGATATTACAAGCAGCATTGCAAAAAAATATTCTTCTACATCAAGCTCTTAGTATTTATCTGGTTATTTCCTGGGATACATCCACAGAAGTAAAATCCCATTGCTGACGATTAACGATCATTCTGAGCACTTACTATGTTACTATATGTGATGACTGTATCTACATCATTGCATTACTGTGTGTCTGCGTGAGCTTATTTACTTGCTTATTTGTTCATTCATTCGGAGCTTTTTGGAGAAGCCACTTACCTGCTGTTACGAGGAATAGATGAAATAATCCTCTCAAAAATATTTTGTCATTAGTATATGGGAAAGTATAATAATGGTCATTAGCAGTCATTGTTGACTTTATAATATGGCCTATCAACGTGTGTTATTTTATTAACAGGTATTAAAATACAACTGCCATATGTTACTTTCACATTCCAATGGCAATGTCACTATAAAGAGAGGCATAAGGAGTCTGAATGAGAGACACTAGTCATGGAACTCCAGGGAGGGAGGTGCTGGCCACCCTGCCCTGTCCTGCCCAGGCAGACCAGTGCACGCTGTGGCTCCACTGGACCTGCTCCCGTGCTCCCTTTCCCTCTGAAACCGGCAGTGAAATAATGAATCGCAGGGCCGTCCTACCTGTGCCGTTTAGCTACGTCCTACCTGTGCCGTTTAGCTACGCCCAGACCTCGGGAAAGGTGTCCTCCATCTGTCCATGTCCATTGTCGCGTGTTGTCCTCAGAAAAGCTGGGGTGGGACCCAGGGCTGCTTGGCTGTGTTAGTTCAGTTTGCTGGGGCACAGCTCAGCTACCATCAGCCCCTCCTTACACACGCCTCACACAGCCCATCCATCGGAGGCTGCTCTGCACGTCATTCTCTCCTGATTCGGAGACCGGTCACCGTCCTCTGCCTCGGAAGGCCGTCCACTCAGTCTGGTCAGAAGGACCAAAGTGTATTGCTCTCCCCTCCGCAGGGTCCACTGGAGAACAAGGGAGGGGATACATAAACAGTCCTCGGGGAACTGGGGCTATTACCTGGGTATTCTCCCCTCAGCCATGGTAAAGCATGCTCACAATATGACCTATCTATTTCATTGTCCTAGTTTTCAGGTTGGCTTGTTTGTCCCATAAAATAAATAAGTTTAAAAGTATTCAGTATAAAGACCCCAAGGCAGTTTATGCCTTCCCGTTTTCTCTGATTATTCCCCCAAAGTAAATTTGCTGCACCACGCTGCCACTGAACTGAAGGATAGTGTCTTTCTTCATGACCTTTGCTCATTAAACTTTGCTCATTAACTGTTGCTCATTAACCTTGTGCTCAGTAACACTCCCGACCACCTTTGCAGGCTGCCTGTGGCCTGCAAGTTGCCTCACTCCATGTTTTTAACACTTTTACCGCAAAAGGATCTCTTTTAAAATGCAGAGCAGAAATTCCCCAGGAAGAGTATTCTCCAGTAATTAACCACACCGGTGGGCTAAGTGCTCCTGGCTTTTCCTCAGAACACCTCGCCATCCAGCACCATCCGAGTTCATTAACAGACAGGACGCTCACTGCCTCGCCGTCTTGCTGCCTCGCTGCCTCCTCGGAGCCCGGAGCAGTGCTTCGCATCAAAGCCGAGGCTCGCCCACCCGCCCCTCTGTTAGCAATTCCTGTCCGCTGGCTCTCCATTTCCTTCCGCTTCCTTTGCACGCCAGGTAACTTCTTCACAGAGGGTGCGAGCCGGTGAGGCATGGTCTCATTTCATTGCAATTATGGGACGTCCCCGCGAGAGCCGCAGAGCGTGGAAAGCTCACACTAATTCCAGCACGTCTCTGGTGCGCTCTGAAATTGATCTCTGTGCGACGGAACCCGAGTTCCAAGCCCCCCGGCAGCCCCGACTTCCCCACAACTGTCCTTTCCCTGGGAGCCCTTTTTAATGGCCTTCTTAATCACCGCCGTCAACAGTGGGGAGCCCTCCATAACATCTTAGGCTTTAAAAATATTTTTGAACTTGAGTTGGAGAGATAGATATTTGGATTTTCGCAGAGAATAGCATTTTAAGTCTTTGGGTTCTGTATTTGAGCCGAGTCCCCTTCTCAAACATAGCCCGCTTACATTGACAAGTAGTGACCTCCCAAATGAAAGCTTAGAGGAGAAAATCACTAAATACACATAAATTCTTGACATTCTGATTCTCTACAGATGTATCAGAAGCAGCAACTTTTCTTTAGACACTCAGGTAAAGGATTGAAATGACTGATTACATTTGTGATTGGGGTGGGGTCAGGTTCTGCATCCTTGAAAGGTCTAGCCTGGTGCCGACATCACACTAGGCACTTATGGAGTCTTTGTAGCCTTGAACTCATGAACAAATATTTTTGGTTCTAAAACTGCATATGTACCTGGGAAGAAAAGAAAAGAAACAAAATCCCCTAATAAGCAACAATTAGAATTTGTAAATTCTTCTGCTGTTTGGCTACTGGTCTCCTGAGACCATTTTAAAGGACATGGATCTGTTTCCTCCCCTCTGTGTCTCCGTCTCCCGCTCTCATCTGCCTCTCCCGTGACAGGAAGGCGCGCCTACATCCATTCCTAACTGCTGCAGGGCTGGGAGGAAGAAACAGATTCAGGTCTGCAAAACCCACCTCTGAATATTTAAAAATTGTAAATCAAGCTAGAAAACCATGACATAAAACATAGCCTATCCCCTTTACCTCGAGGAATCCACCTTCATAAGGACTTGGTGGACAAGGTTCTAATTTAGAATTCCCCAGACCTCTCAGAGTTCTTTACCAGAACCTGGCAGGACTGGGAGAGTCCGCCCCACCCCCAACCCAATCCCTTCACCTTGTCCAGCGCCACCACGTCTAGAAGGACCCTCACATACAAAGGGTGGACACCCAGCCTGCAAACCCAGGGTGCAGTCACATCCCCTATACATAGCAGCTCCTCGGCCACACCTAAGGCTGGGGAGGCTTCCTACTGGTGAGGTCAAGGTCAACCGTCAGGAAGACGGGTGGGGCAATCAGGCCCATGGCCACCTGGGCAGGGAATTCCTGGGCTCTGGGCACCTGGTCAGAGTCCAAAGGGATCATGCCAGATAGTCTCTCCATCACAAGATCCTTAACTTATGCCTGCCAGGTCCCTCTGTCACATAAGGTACCATATGCACAGGTTCCAGGGAGTGGGGTGTGGACATCTCTGGTGGGTGGGCATTATTCTGCCCACCGCAGTATGCCACAGGTGGCTACGTGATAGCATTTGGGTGAGGAATCCTTAGAATAATGCATGAAGCAATTTGATGCGGCAGACGAGGCGCTACCATTTGTTATCCGCTTAGGCCCTGAGGGCAGAGGAAGAGCACTGGTCGCCGTCAGCCTGACCCGTTCCCAAACTGTGCAGGTGGCTGTGGGGTGGGAAGGACGAAGTCACACTAGAATGACATCTGGACAGACAGGCAGAGGGAGGGCCTTACACTGTGACCACACAGATGACTTCAAGCAAACGCCACACACAACCTCCTGTCTCCTGAGACCCCACGCCTGGGTCCTCCTGGTGGGCTGCGTCAGTCACACGCACAGCCATGTGCTCCCCAGGCCCTGGGTGGGAAAGGGGGCATGGCGACTTAGACAGCAGTGACCGGTCATTTCAACCTTGGCCTTCCTGAGATACCAGTATTGGAAGAACCGTAGATGATGTGGGGCACAGTTCAGTGGAGCATCAGTGTACTTTTAATCTGAAGTTCGCCAAGACACTAAAAACGCACGTCAACGTGAGTATAGGCGGCAGACTTGGACAAAGGACCGAACCTGGCTGCAACAAACACAACTGTAACACAGTCGGGAGGGACAGGGTGAAAGGACGTTAGAGACCAAAGTCTGAGTCACAGGAAGCTTGACCTGGGTTGCCCACAGGTTCTTTTTGTGTATAAGGAGTTTTCAAGGAATCCTTGAAGTAATCGCCTCTAATTATTTTGGTCTCCAATATTCAAAACATTGATTAATAGAGTGTTGAAAATGTGCTCGTTGTTTTACTGCCTATTTTAGGACTGTAGCTGTCACGGATGGACGTGGCCTTGCCATTTACAGGAAACTGTTCCTGCTAGCCGGTGGTTCAAGGTGGCAGGTGCACACGGCGCTTTGTCTGCAGACCCCAGGGAGTGGGAAGCGGCTGGGCAGGGTGAGAACTCCTTGCTCAGGCTGCCTGCCCGCGGGCCTGGAGGTTCCTTTCATTCATTCTTAGGAGCAGAGCCAGTTCCTGCCTCGGAACCCCATCAGTCCCCCAAGTCTCCGGGATGACAGTATTGGTCTATCCTTGCTTCCTTTGTGGCCCGCCGTAGCCACTGACGGCCAGCGAGGGCACCACGTGGCACATCGTCACAAAACTGACTCAAACCAAGCGTTTGTGGAGTCCAGCGTTTCTTCTGTTTGATTTTCTTTTTAATTAAGTGTGTTGGGGCGGCCTCGGTCAGTAACATTATATAAGTTCCAGGTGCACAACTTCACAGCGCCTCTGTGTGCCCCGAGCTGTGCTCACCACCCCAAGCCCGGTCCCTTCCTGTCACCGGATATTTGAGCCCCTTCACCTTCTCCGCCACTCGCACCCCCTTCCTCTTTGGTAACCACCCTGCTGTTGTCTGTGTCTGTGAGTCTATTTGTTTGTTTTGTTGGTTGGTTGCTTTTTGTTTTCTCTCCCACACACGAGTGAAATCTTGTGGTTCTCGTCCTTTCCATCTGACTTATGTTGCTTAGCCCGATACTCTCAAGGCCCATCCATGTTGTCACAAAGGGCAGTAATTCATCTTTCCTTACGGCTGAGTCGTGTTCCGTTGTGTGTATGGACCTCATCATCTGTGTCCAGCCCTCTGTCCAGGGCACCAAGGCTGCTTCCGGCCTTGGACAGTGCTGGCTCCTCCGCCTGCTCCGTAGGCCTCCACCTCCGGCCCCAAAGTCCACTCACCCCTCCACGCAGCCTCGTCCTGCCCAGCTCCCTGGCTTCCCATTCAGAGCTCACTGTCTCTCTCTCAGCTTCCCTTTTTCGGCCAGCCTGAAAATTCTCTCTTGCCTCTTTTTATAGAGGAGGGGTGGTGAAAATAGATGAAATACTTCTTCTTGGGGGTCTTGGGTTTATTCTCATAATTATAGTCGCATTACCTGCCACAGGTGGGATACGGGCATTCCGACATATAACGCTCCCGAGTGCACAGAATGGGAACTGTAACTAAGATGTCTGCCAAGTACGGCGCCCCTCTCTCCCACCCCTCCCTGCCCACAAGAACACCAGTGTATTGTGAACTGAGCCCATGATATCTAACAAATGTAGCACTGACAGCATCTCCGAAGGCTCCTCATGCATCTCCCCGGTCAGACTCAACCACTGTTCTGATCTCTATCGCCATCTGTTAGTTGTGCCTGTGTTTGAACTTCTAATAGTATATACTCTTTCTAGTCTGGCTTCTTCCACGCACCATAATGCCAGGACGTTCAATCACGTGGTTGCACATACTTGAATAGCTCTGTGCTTTTCATTGCTGTGTGGCAATCTGTTGTCTGAAGGACACCGAGCTCCTCCTAAATCCATTCTCTCTGCTCCTCCTGGGTCAGCTTCCTTCGAGGAAAAACTGATCTTGACCCCACCCCCACCAGTCTATCAAGCAGAGCCCACGATCCTTCGCCTGGCATGAGAGGCCCTTCTGCCCCCTCCCCAGCTCCCACCTCCCACGCAAGGGGGTCCCATCTGACTGCCATGGCTCTGTGCCTCCACTCCCCCGGACCCCTCATCACAGACGGCCCCTCCCAGGCCTGCCACCTTCTCTCTTGCCCACCCTTCCCTTCTCTAGCACATCAGTTTTACATTTATGATGGGGTCTGGCTGGGGAAAAGTGGCGGGAGGGAGTTGATAGGAGTAGAAGTCTGTTCCTTGTCATGTTAAAGAAAGTTGAAAGCACAAAACGGGGGAACAGCGTATAAGTCCTGTGGTCGCCAGGGACCCAGGTCCTCTTCTTCCTAAACCGTCTGAGAACTTCAGCTTCCTGGAAGCCGCGGCATAGTCTGCTGGCAGCTCAGTGGCAGCCCCAATGGGAGCGAGGCCAGGGAAGCAGCCACCCACTGGGCACGTCCCTGCAGCTGTGTTGATGAGGGAGGCCAGGTGGGTGACGGCAGGCTCTGTCTCTCCTGACTGCTCCTGCGCTACCTTCAAGGCTCATCTCAAAGCATCAGGTGGCCAGGAAGTCTTACTTATGACCCCAGATTTGCTTCAGTGTCCCCCGCAGTCCGCACCCACAGTCATCTGCATTTTAAAGCATTGCACTGAAACTCTCTGTGGCCTGGCCAGTGTGCTCAGCTGGTTGGACCATCGTCCTGTAACTGAAAGGTTGCGGGTTCAATCCCTGGTCCAGGTGCATATGATCCCCAGCCCAGGCACCTACAGGGGGCAACTGATAGATGCTTCTCTCTCACATCAAAGTCTCTATCTCTCCCTTCCTCTCTTCCCCTCTCTCTAAAAGCAGTGAAAAAATGTCCTCGGGTAAGGGTGATAAAAGAATTATTTTTATGCCTTCCCCATGGGATTATATATAAGCTTGCAGAAAGAAGCCTGTCTGACTAATCATCGTGTCATACGCCCAGCACATATGAGGACTTGTGAGTGTTTGTCCCACCAAACTCATGTGAAACCCATCATCCGTGCACTCCCTGTGGCCTGGAATGGTGCCCAATTCACGAGCGTTTGTATCGGATGCCTAGCACAGCGCCAGGCACATAGCCCATTCCTAGTCACATTGACAGAAGGCTGAGTGTGTGAATTATACTCATAGTTCAGACCAAAGGGCATAGATGGCAGACGTCTCTCTCAACGTGCTGCTTTCCCAGGACACTGGAAAGGACAGCTATTCACAGCACAGATGGCTTCCTCCGCAGCAGGGCACTGACGAGCGGTAATGAGCGAGGCTCCTTAATCCGGAGGCAACGCAGAGGGAAAAAAATGACATCGGTGACAAACATGGGTAGTTTCTGGGACACAGAGCACTGTGCAGAGAAGGCCAGCTTAGATGGGCAGCCTCGAACCCAGGCAGGAGCTCCGGGGCTGTGCCTCTTGCCCAGGTCCCATCCGGGCACCCCAGAAGCCCTGAACGTCTGCCGCCAGAAACCCAGGAACGCAAACCTACCGCATCCAACCATGCTTGAGCTCGCAGACGGGACTGAGGACCACCTTCTCGCTGACAGGACCCTGGGGTTCTTCCGTTTTGTGCTGAACCTGACAGCTTTGAAGCGGCTCTGTGGCTCTCCCCTCAGGAAGCCTGCGTGTGTCTCTGTGAGCAGCTGTCTGCTGGAGAGCATGGCTGCCTACTTCGTTCAGGCCAGGCTTCCTCCTGCTTTGAGAGTGTCCCCTCCAGAAAGGATGGCGCAGCTCAGAGGTGCACTCACATCCCCAAGGACACGCAGCCTGTGCTCATGAACCCTAGCACACACAGCCCCCGGGGTCGCTGAGGCGGCAGGGTTCTTTAAGCTTCCGCCTAAGCCGGTCAGAGCAGACAAGTGCAGAAAGGGGAGCGAGCAAAATGAAGGAGGAACTCAGGAACGAGTACTAGATTCCCACCACAACGAAAAGAATGAGACACACAGCATACGCACTCGCAGGGGTTCTTCTTAACCCCAGAGCTCGGAGATTGGAAACACTAAATGGACAAAATGACTAAAAGTGACAAAGTCTTCTTCGAAAAGACCCATAGATACTTCCCTTGCTGGCAGGGCAGCGTGGGAAAGGAAAAGCCCACCGCAGAGGAAGGAGAAGCCTGCTGAACTCTGAAAGGACCTTTAAGAGACATGTATGTGGTCGGAGGAGACAAAGGAGAATCCACAGACACCCCAGCCCAGGAATGAGTCTGAATCCATCACTGGGTGGGTTTGCCAAACCCTGGGGACCACGCAGGAGAACTAAGAGACATCCCTCCCAGCTACACCAGGCCTCATAAAAGGCAGGGCAGACAGCTGCTGAGACAGACAGCTTTGCGTAGCCTGGGCCCTTGCCGAGTGCACTGCAACGGCCTTCGGAACTGAGCCAGGGTAGCAAGGTGGACACAGGTGTTCCTTGACCCAGAGCACAGTGGATTCCATACAGTGACCAGAAAGTCTGGTGGCCAGGCTTAACAATTCCTGCGATTGGAAAAGCTGGAGTCTAAGCTGCAGATAAAGGAACCTCTGAAATCTCATCACACTCAGATCCAAAGCCCTGCCAACAGGAAAGGCCTGCCCCTTCCCTCACACGTACGCCCTGAGTGGTGAGCTGATGCTGCAGTGGAGCCCAGCCCCACTTCCGTGACCGAGTAGGTTGGCTCAGCTGCCCACACAGACGGTTTGGAAGGGGAAGAGGCATGCCCAGTCCTGGGGACACACGTTAGTTCACTTGGGTTCTACGGCTCTTTTACACAGTGCCTCGCAGGTAACACAAAATATGCTTAAAGCAAAAAACAAGAAAATGGGATCCTTGGTCAAGAGATGAGATAGTTGACTGAACTGAAACCAGCCACAGGAATGAGGGTTATTTCTCACAGATTTAAAAAAATAACTCTGCTGGTTGCGCTAACACATACATTTTAAGTGATGGAAACTGTTTAAATAGAAAGGATCATCAGAGACATGGAAACCATGAAAAAGAACCAGTTGGAAATGCTAGAAATAAAAAACACGTGAGTGAGATTGGCTAAGTGTTTCAGTGGGTTAGCAGAAGACTGACCAGCAAAGTGTCAGTGACCCTGAACAGAGGTCAATATACACTATTCAAACAGAAACACAAAGAACACAAAAACAGAGCACCCGAGATCTGCGGAACAATGTCAAATGGTCCAACATACGTGTAACTGGGATCCAAGCAGGAAATGAAAGGGAGAACGGGGTGGAAGAAACATTTGATGACACAGTGGTGAAAATTCCTCCAAAACTGATGAAAAAACATCAAGCTGCATATCTAAAAAGCATAGTGAATCCCAAGCAGCATCAATTGCAAAGAAAACCATGCATCAACAAAGCATCGGCAAAAATGCTGAAAACCCAAGATCAACAGATCACTGTACGAGCTGCCAGAGGGAAAAAAGATGCATTCCATCCAGAGGAACAGTGATGAGGGTTGACATCTCCATTACAAATAATGAAGGGCAGGAAATAATCGAATGACCTCTTTAAAATATGGAAAGAAAAATTTGCCATTGTAAAATTCTGTATCTCGCAAAAACAAAAAAATAACTCTCAAAGTCAAGGCTAAAAAAAATGACATTTTCAGACAGACTAAATCTGACAATTCATCCGCAGCAGAAGCATCAGCAGCTGAAAATGTGGATCAGCTGTGAGATGACAAAAAAGAAGAAAAGAAAGAGAAAACCCTAATACGGAGAAGTCGGTACTCAGCTCGGAACCCTTCCCCGCTCGGGGACTCACGGGGCTCCCGCAGACCCCAGGGATCTGCACCACTGGCCGGCAAAGCCCTTTCTCCTTCTCTCAGGACACGTTTGACCTTCCGTTTTGTTCCCGGAAACCTGCCGAAGGTGGACTGTTTGCTGAGTTCATAGTAAGTGCTGATGACAAAAACTGACCTTGACTGGTGCGCTGGGTCGGGATGGCTAGGACTGTGAGTGACCTCTGAACGTCCGGGGCAGGAGCCCAGCTGCCATGCTCACGGGGCTGGAAGTCTCACCGCTCATGTACCCCGTGGGCACACAGTAGAAGATGAGTGACCGGGTGGATGGACAGTTGCATCGAGGAAAGAGGGATACATGATTTGGGGACATATACGTCCCTCACAAAAAGTCAACAGTGAGGTCCTATCTGAACAGAGTCATATAGGCAGCACGAAGAAACCTGCTTTCAGTCACTATTCCTGCCGACCGGATGGTGGCCATCCCATGAGGGTGAGGTCCCTGCAAACCCTTGACTAGCTGTGAAGGAAAGGGAAGCCGAGATAAAACTAAACTTAACCGTCATGATTGTAGCAAAAGGTGCCACTTTGGCCGATTTCCCAGAACCCTGAAGAAACCCACCTGTACATAGAAAGTTCTAAACGGAGATGGGGAAATCAGGAAGAACTCTTGTTTGCAAGGGAGTTCCGGGCAGACAAGTAAGGGCGGATCTGTGAGGGGGAGGGGGAGCAGTCCCTGGTGCCCGGGAGGCTGGAAGCTCCAGGCACTCCTTCAACAGGCCAAGCAATTTGTAGACAGTACCCTGACTTCTTCCAACAAGTGTATAGCTTGGACTTCCCAAAATAAGTGAAAAACTAAAACCAAATACAGCATTCCATGTACACGACCTGCTGGAGTCAGCAGTCACCCTAAGCACTTTTCTGAGAATGTCCTCAGGATTGAGAAAGAGAAAGCAGCATTTCCCGCTTCAGACCTGTAGGAAGGCAAGGCACCCACAGTGGAGTCTGACTGGGGTTGCCGTGGGGCTGACGTGGGGTGTGAATCTCCCCTGCGGTGGGCAGTCCCCACCACTGAGTGCATCTGGGGCCTCACTGCGGCAAGCTTCTCTGAGCAAAGGAGGCACTGGCAGCTGTAGAGGACTCAGCCCTGCTTTGAAGTCACCATTGCAGGTACCTCTTTGTTCATTCCCTTTGTGGTCCCCCTTCAGACCAGGGGAAGGCGTCGAGGCTGTCCGAAATAATGAGGTGCACTGTCGCTTTAAAAGGACACCGAAGGCTTTTGGTGATGATAAGGATGAAAGCGAGGTGCTAGTGAGTCCTGGTAACCATGCATCCCTCACTTCCCCCCAAATTTACGGGTTTCTGGAAGTCTGTGCTTTGACAAGCTCACCCACCCACTATCTCCCGCGCCACAGACAGAGCCAGGCTCTGCGACACGGCGCCACTGTCCCAGTTGGCTGGAAGCTAATCAATTCAGCGCCCGGCGCCCTGTGGAAAACAACAAGCATATCTTCAGCACAGCCTTTGTGCTTCATGGCTGAAGTGTTTTTGTGCCTCGGAAATGCTCCTTTGCTATTAAATCAAGGGTGATCATACTTCATTTAAATAAGGGAAGGAAAAAATTGATGTTTTCGCATTGCCGAGCAGTTGGCCTGAACACCGGCTCCACAGTACACAGCTTGCAGACAGGCATTCCAGGAGTCGGGCAGCAGGTGGGAGGCAGACAGCCCTTGGCGCCGCCCGGGTAGGGGCCAGCGCGCGGTGAGGAGGTGCTTGCAGGCCTGTGTCAGCTATGCCGACGGCCTGTCACTCGGGTCACTGATGAAAGTGCTCCACGGTCCTTTCTCCTTGAGAATTAAAATTTCAGTCCCAGGCTCCAATAACGGCCATGACTAAAGAAGGACAACACATTTTTAAAGTCCGTAAGTAGCATAAGTGACACTGACCATCTTGAGATAGATGAGATTTATTTATGTCCTGTCCCCAAAGCTTTCCCAGATGGGGGCTGCCCTATTTAGAGAAGAAATCTCAGTGCATGAAAAGCCGTATTTCTTTTGCTCCTTCCCAGCTGTTTAATGATGAACAGTGGTATTCTGGTTTTCTCTCCAGGGTTTCGAGCATCCCAAGGGCTTCCGAAGGAGGTCGTTGTTTGCTTTTGTTACATAACAGCCCGTGACCTTTGAAATACCAAATCACAGTTTGTGCAGGTCTTTCTGTTATCGTTATTCTCTTTCCGAATAGGTACAAAGGAAAGACAAAAGAAGGCTGCCTTAAAAATAACAAAACTGCTGTACCTGGTTGTCTGTACAGTGCCAGCCCCTGTCATGCAGGTGTGGGCGCTGCCGTAAAGCACATGTGGAGTTGGTGACTTCCAACCTCTGTAGTTTCAGAATCTGTCCTCTAGAAACAACTTTGTACCTTACAGTAGATGTGTATATCCCTTGATTGGGCCATCTGCACTTTTCGGAGCTTTGTGTAACACAGATCACAGAGAATTCATTAGTTCATCTGTCCATTCATCCATCCCTCTATCCATCCATCCATCATCCATCAATCATCCATCCATTCATCCATCCGGGCATGCACGTGTTCAGTAATCATGCAACATCATTGTTCTAGGCACTGCATGTAGATATAAACATGAATTTTGAGTTATTTGTACGGTACCCATGTACCATTTAAGAAATACAGTTGTATCATCAAAAGGCAATTAGAAGAAGTACATCCTAAGGAATTACTAACATTGTTAATTCCTTTGATATTTTTGGTAGAAATAATTAAAGTTCTGTGCCTGGTGGGGATGCATTAGAAGTTGGTATTGATATATTTTTCAAGTAGAGGAGCTTGAAATAGCTGAATCCTATATTGGCACAGTTGCCCATCTTCCCTGTGAAGTGTCCAAAGGAACTATATGTGCAATAAAAGTAATGGAATAGTTTACTCATAGCTAGGGCTTTCTCCCTACACCCCACAAGAGAATTCCAGTGAACCAGGTTGGACTGAGCGCAAAACTCCAGGAATTCTGAGTACCAGGAAGGACATGAGGTGTGGGAGAGAGCCTTCCATATAGAAGACTCAGTGAGCATCCATGAAATGAACAAATTGGATTGTTCTGCCACAGTCTCACACTGCCCATCCATGCCCAAACCCCAGTCCTGGAATTCAGCACTCCCTAGGACTTAGAACTCAGCACTCCAGTAAGACCTAGAACTCAGCACTCCTGTAAGACCTAGAACTCAGCACTCCTATAAGATCTAGAACTCAGCACTCCTATATGATCTAGAACTCAGCACTCCTATAGGACCTAGAACTGAGCATTCCTATTATACCTAGAACTTAGTGCTTTTGCAGGACCCAGAACTCAGCACTCCCGTAGGACCTAGAACTCAGCACTCCCATATGATCTAGAACTCAGCACTCTTGTAGGACCTAGAACTCAGCACTCCCATATGATCTAGGACTCAGTGCTCCTGTAGGACCTAGAATTCAACCCTCATATAGGACCTAGAACTCGGCACTCCTATAGGACCTAGAACTTAGTGCTTTTGCAGGACCCAGAACTCAGCACTCCTGTAGGACCTAGAATTCAGCACTCCTGTGGGACCTAGAACTCAGCACTCCTGTCAGCCCACCACCACCCCTGCCCACAGTGAAGGAGAAGGCTTTGGGAAGGAAAGGACTGTGGCTTTAATGTGGGCCTCCTCCAGCCGCCGGGGAAGCTCCAGGTTGGTGTAGGAGGAAAGAGTTTTTGAGCAGTGAGAGCAGCTCATCTCCTGGGGGCGGGGGGCGGGCCCACGCTGTCTGGCCCGCGGGTGAAGGAGGAGGGAGAAAGGATCACACACATGCACCCCAGACCTCTGACCCTTTGACCTCTGTTCCAGAGCAGGCCCAGGTCAGTGCAGTGGGACCCAAAACCCTTGCTCTCTTTGGGCGGTACAGTGCCTTGCCTTTGACCCTCTCAGGGTTCAGAGCTGGTGAGAAAGGAGGGGGGTGGAGGCTTTCACTTGCCAACATTGTCCTGAGAAAAAAATTTCTTTTTTCACTAATTGTGAGATGGAAGAAACTAGGAACAGACATGGTCAAACTAGAAGATTTTGTAATGTTTGTTTCTCTTTTATGTGTTGGTATGACTTAAATTACACATGTGTATTTATCTGTTTCTAGTCATCTAATGTTTCTAGAACTTCCATGAGCCTAGGGTCCTAATGTGACTCGTTGGACCAGAAAATGCCTGCACATGTAGGCCTCTATAAAAGAAAAGAATGATTAGGATGCTTTTATTTGGCAATTAGTAGACAGACAAAAATAGCAACTTAGCCATTGGGCAAATATTTACTGAGTGTCTGCTATGTGCTGGACGCTGTGCTAGGTGCTTAGAACACAGCAGGCAGAACTAAACCAGACACAAAATCCCATGCTCTCGAGAAGTCTATGCCCTAATAGAAGAGACAGGATATAACAAATTGATACACAAAATAATGTCCAAAGGAGCTAGTGTTATGAAGAAAAATACAGCCAGGTAGGTAGGAAATACAGGGAACTTGAGGCAACCGACATTACTTTAAAGGGGCTCGAGGGTTGCCCTGGTAATGTTTGAGTGGGGACCCAGGTGAACCCACGGAGCAGAGCCAGTCACTCAGAAATCCAGGAAGTGACTGTAGGCAGGGGAGCTGAGTGAACTTGGCTCTGGATGTAGCCTGCTGGCCTTGGTGCTTTCTGAGCCACACATCCTCAACATCGGTGTGACTTAAATACGCCCACAAGGTGGCCCTGACACAAACCCGGGCATCATCCTGGTATGAACAAGCTCAAAACCCAGTCACCAGGAGAGTCCTGCAGCTGTCATCGTGGGCAGTCTCGGGAGCCTGTGGGAAAGGGAGACCAAACCCAGAACCCTGGAAACTGGACTCGAGACCATGAATGGCCTTCAGCTACTTCTCATCCCTTCTGACGAAGGACCTGGAGAGGATTTCTTGAACACTGAAGGGTTTCCTGAGCCCCACCCAGTGCACCTCACCAAGGATTTCAGAGTAGAAGAACTACCCATGGGCCTAGGAACACAAGCCAGGGGTCTTGCCTCTCCTGCACAGGACCAAGGGTGACATGAGCCCAAGAGGCTCCGTGTCATCAGTCACAATGCAGACCTTGACCTGTAGAACTGCTGTTGCCTTTCTGAGACCCATGAGGACACCCCAAAACTTCTGCTCGCACTCCTGGCAACATCTACGAGAACTTCCCCTTTGTGGTTCCTTGCCATCACCTGGAAAGGAAATAAAAAGAAAACCAGGTGTGGCCCGTGCTGGACAGACCACTTTCTTAACCGATATATTAGGCGACATCAGAACAGGTTTTGTGAACAACAAGGGCGGGGTGAAAGTGAGTGTACAGTTGTGAGCGTGCAAAGCGCTGAGCTTCCTCTCGTATGATTATTTACTGATCATCGTATTATTTCCTACATGAACAACGGTAAGCCTTTGCCCCACCCGGTATTATGTACCGTAGTAAAGATGAGCAACACGCCGTCAGCCGGTCATTGCACTAAGTAGAAAATAAGGCGTTCATCTTCCTCCCTGAAGAAGAATTCAGCTACCAATTGCTCAGCCACTGATTGTTTCATCGGTGACATTACGTGTAGCAATGACGAGTGTTGCCAGAAAGGGAACCCTGAAGGGTGCTCTCTCGGATTTGGGAGAAAGAAGAAAAGGAAAATCACAGAAAAAGGGAACCACTTTGTGTGAGGCCAGGCTCTTCAGGGTTCTCTTTATTTCAAGGACCCGGCTTATATGATTGTGGGGGCAGCAAGTCCAGAGCCTGCGGGCGGGCCGGCAGGTGGGCGGCTGCACAGGCCTGATGTTACGGCACCAGGGGAGAATGTCTCCCTCCTGGGAAACCTCATGTAAGGCCTCCCACCGAATGAAGCTCACCTGTGTGACTGGGGATAATCTTGAGTTCAAGCCAACCTATTGTAGATATTAACCCCATCTGCAAAATTCCGGCCCAAGAATGCCTAGAGTAGCATTTGGTTAAATAACAGAGCCACAGCCTAGCAGGATCGACACAGGAACTAACTGTCACACGTAGTTTATCCAATCTGGCTTACCCGAGGCCACAAAGAATCAGAGGAGTGTCGGAAGTAAACGTTTCACCCCATGCACACACGGCTTACGAGAATGTCTGCAGGACAGTGATCGTGTCAGAGAATAGGCACGAACACCTGTCCGTCCACGGCAGAGCGCTGTGGTTTTGGACGCACTGCGCCCCGCCTCTGCCACACACCCCAGGTCTGCCCTGTTGCCTCTAGATAAGTCTCTCCCACGGGGCCTGACTTCTCTGAGGTCTGGACACCAGCTTTCAGAACTCCTGTAAGTTTCAGCACCTCCCCGGGCAGTCCTCCTTGGTTGCCTCTTCCCCGTGCACTTCCTGCTCAGCTTCTGTTGTGTTTGCTCTTTCTAAGGAATGTGAATGTGAGGAGGATGAGACCCCCCCCCCCGCCCCGCCAGGCATGGGCACACGTCACAGGTCACAGCCCAAGGTGGTCTTGGGTCACCTCCGTCAGCAGGGTCACCTTCCCACAGGGCACAGGATGACAGAGTCTAGGAGGACAAGGAAAAGTCCTCTTCGTTTATATTTACAGCCCTTGAAACCTGACGTGAGGGGTTTGTGGTGGGTTTCTCCCTGACTGCTTGTGTTTCCAGTTGTCGGGCGCAGATGACCTGGGCTGAGAGTTGTTTCGCTTGAAGGACAGACTAAATCATGGGACAAAGTCCAAATGTCAGATTTTGAAACCAGGGTGTTACTTTTTTGATATTGACAGAATTGAATGAGCCCACAAATTCTAAATTGCAAGTATAAATCAAGTAATTGTGGCAATAATACACGGAGCTCCTTTTCTGTCAGGTTGGTCCAGATCGATAACCACAGGCCATTCATCCGAGATAATGTTCTCACCTGAGCCTTGATAACCTCGTCCATAATGCCCGTAAGCAGGCCGTCGCCCCAGGGGACAGCCTTCTCTTCTGTATTGACCCTCTCTCACTTTATTTTGAACAGACAAGATCGCGGGCCCGTCACGTTTTTAGTGTGACCTTGGGGAGAAGCACTGGACCACAAACCACCCTCTGATTGAAGGCTTTTGTTTTCAAAAACTAAGTCCACCCATTTGGAAAGGCTAACCTAGACTCCACTTACAAGGATGGCCCAGCAAGCAGGAGAGAGGGTGTAGCAACAGCAAACGGCCCCGGGGCTTTTGGCTTCCCAGACAGCTGGGGAGCCCTTTGTAGCTGAGATGCCTAGCACCACCCCGCCACCTCCAATTAGGAAGGAGCTGACCAGCAAGTCTTGCACATACATGTGTAACAAAGTGCAAGGACTTGGATTGAAAACATATATAGGAACCTCAGAATTGATGCTACTTTGTAACACTTTGATTCTTACAAATTTGAAGTATAAATGCACCCCCCTCCCCCGCCAACAAACGGATACATGAGTGCTTATTAGGCCCTGTGTTTTCTGTGTGTGGGAACGATTTCATTACATGTCTACTTCAACACATACACATTTGATCACACACATATACAACATGCACTACACATACAAAGACATGGGAAAGGCAGGAAAGAAGGGTGGACAGAGGTGTACGGAAGACTTTCCCCAAACCTGTTTTCCTCCCCAGGGCCTTTTCTAAACTTAAGCCGATGCAGAGACGAGAAGCTATTCATATCAAAAACACAGCATCAGTTCATTTTTATGGAGCTCAGGTCCGAAAGGTTTGGTGGATTATCCCGTTGGGGGTTGAGAAGTGAGTTTTAGCTGGTAGCTAGCCACAGGGAAGCCCAGCATAAGCTCGTCACAGAGAACTGAAGAATTTAGACACCAGGGAAAAACCGGTCCACGAACAGCAATCCCTTCTCTGAGTGAAAAGGCAGTGCTCGGTTACTTCGCAGGGACACTTGGCTGTCCTGGGAGCAGGTAGCTGTTGCTATAGTAACAGCTCTGTGTGGGGTGAGAAGGAAAATGGGATTAAAGGGGATATTTCCCCGTCCATCGAGTTCTTTCCTTAAAGATCATTAAGAAGCCACCTGCCCTGTGCTGGCAGAAAAGAAATCCTATTCAGGCTTAAGAAGAAAACAGCCCAATTTGGCACAGGCAGAGGGCGGGGAGGGAAAAGGCTGGAGGATGCAGCGACCTAGCCGCAGAGCGTTCTCTGAGCACACCAGGAATCTTTAGTGGGGCTTGTTATTGCTGTTGTGTGTGCGTGTATGTGTGTGGGTGCGTGTGCGTGTGTGCAGGTGTGTGGATAGATGGGACTCAATGGGAATTTAAAGAAACGTGAACAGCTGCCCCTTCTGCGCTGGCTGCCTCCCACGCGTGCCTCCTGGCTCCCCGTCCCCGGTGGAGGAGGGTAGTTAGGGATGAGAAAAGAAAGACTGTTTCATCTCTGCAGAGCTTTAATTTGACTGACGGGAGGCTCATAGCCCACAGACGGGAAGCGGGCTCCACACGTGGCTTTCACACGTGACAGTGGTGCCCCGGCGCACAGGCTAGGAAGGGCATGAACCCCCTCCCCACAGCCCGCCACCAGGATCCCCCTAGAGGCCAATGCACACTTCTATACCAAGTCAAAGTGGGCTCGGCTGCCAGGCTCCTGGCCGCCAGGCTCTGTCTCTCATGGGGACTTTGCCTCCCGTGGCTGGTCCCAGTCCCAAGACCAGCCCAGCCCAGCCCCTCCCAGTTCCTCCAGGTCACACCAAAACCTCCCCCAAGGCCCTCTACCACAGCACTCTGTGCTCCACATCAGGCCAGCTCTGGCTCCATCTCAGCTTCTGCAGAGTCCTGGGAGTCTTGCTGGAAACTTCCATTCCCAAAGCGGGCTCTACTCCCTGCTTCCAGCCTCTGAACCCTCCTGCAGGCAAAGCAACCCACCCCCAGGGCAAGGCTGCTCTAGAGAGGGGGCGAGGAAGCCGGAAGGCCACCGGCAGGCAGTCGGGCCCAGCAAGTGTCCCGCTGCGGGCGGTGCCAGGCACCCACTCAAGGGCGGACTCCCAGGCTTCAGGCTACAGGCACTAGTCCTGTGGGTCAGCAGGCCTCGAGGACACCGCCCTTGTCAGGTTCAACTGCCGACAGGTAGGCCGGGCAGCGCATGACCCCATCCATGGCTCTGCCACCCCTCTGGGATTGTAGCCATTGGACTCTATGATGCCCTAAAGGCCCAGATATGGGCACAGGGCCTTTGAACTTGAGGAAAGGCGGCCGTGGGCCTGTACTCCCACTCTGAGGCGTCCATCCGTAGGAGAAATGGGAGGGTGGCCCTGCCATCAGAAAGCCGGTGTCTGCCCCTCACACCTCGGCAGGTGGCCTGTGCCTGAGCCCCAGTCACTGCAGGCCAGGCCCCCATGGCCCCCGCCCAGCATCTGCTCTGAGCACTCACAGGTTGTCATGTCATCTCTGTGTCATTGTCCTCTTCTTCCCAGGCCAGGCAGCCTCCAAATGGATGTCATAGCATCCGGCTTCTGGCTCCCTCACCCTGACAGGTCAGGATGGCCTGGTGCTGGTGCGCATATGCAGGCCGCTCCAATTTGAAGGCCCGTGGATGTCGGGCAATGTGAGAACCAGCCATGACCGCGGCTCCCCGAGGCCCAGGACGGGCAGTCTTGGAACCTAGAGGGAAGTGTAGGCCAGGCAGGGGCAACCTAGAAATAAAAGCAGACC
The DNA here is from genome assembly GCA_007922815.1 of Macrotus californicus. Lineage (NCBI taxonomy): Eukaryota > Metazoa > Chordata > Mammalia > Chiroptera > Phyllostomidae > Macrotus > Macrotus californicus. Next base: position 53,584 of record VMDR010001256.1, on the reverse strand, counting down.
CTGTGCAGAAGACCCTAGAAAAGGCCACGCCAAGGATAAATGAAAATGTAGACTTGAGAGCTTAGTGTTGTTGGATTTTTTAGAGTAACTGTTGCCTTAGAAAAGCAAGAATAAATCCATTAAACTGATAAGTTACACATACCTCTGGCAGAAACCCCGGGAAGCCTTTTTTCCAAAGCAATTGAAATGCACAATAAATTACATGTAAAGATTCTGCCATCCAGCATGTCATGAGTGTCATTTCATCCATCACTGGAACAAAGGTCCCCGCCACCACCCAGCAGCCCTTGTCCAAATCCCGCTTCTGCTCAGAAGCCCTCGCCCCCCGGAGGCAGGCTGAGCATGGCGAATTAGCCTCTCAGGAGGAACCCGGCTTTTCTGAGCGCAGCTTCCCACATCAATTAAGGTTTGCTGATTGAACGCCGGCCTGCCGTGGACAGGCTGCCAGCCAGGGCGACATGGGACTTGTCAGAGCCTGGTGAGCACCCCGCCTGCCGAGAGCTGACCATCTAACCGGAGAACAATGGGCGGAGACAGGAATGGCGTGACCGAGCCCCCCAGATCCAATGTCCTTGAGGGTCTACACACAGACGTGTGCATTCCTGGGAGAAGGTGGTTGGTTGCTTTGGCGAAACCCGTTACACAGATGTGTTCCTTTTGATCAGAGGATGAGTCTTTGTCTCTTAAATGGTGGGGACAGGTTGGCAGACGTGTTTCTTGGTGAGTGAGGGGTGATGTCTGCAGCTGGGGCTGCTACCTCCTGGGACCTGGACTGGCCAGTCCCCAGCCTGTGGGAGCTCACTGCTGGCCAACGCCACCCACATGTTTCAGTGTGTGTGTGTGTGTAAGGCCAACACAGTGCCTTGTAGTTAGTTAGTGCACACTGAATTGAGTTCCATGCAAATCGAATGCTAAGCGATTCATCCTTACCTTCTCCATGTGAAGTCCCGGGCCCCTTCATGACTGCAGTCAGACTGTGTGGCCATCACCATAACCAAAGACCACTGCGAGAAGCATCTAGAACAGCAGAGTTCAGCCTGCTCCCCTCGTCCGTGCACCCTTGACTCTGCCGCCCCGGGGTGCCAGCATGGGTGGAGTAATTTCAGGGAGCGGGGACACATTTCGTTGTATCAAAGGTAACGCTGACTGAACATTATGCAGATTGTGGAGGCTTGGGGCTGTCGTTATAACCATTTTAAAAGCTGCTTGTTGGCACACAGAACAACGCTCACGCCCTGCTCTCAGGTCTGACTGTGTACGAAGAGAAATCTGGTGTTTGTGACAGGTTTGTAACCTGACTGTCAGCTTTCCTTCGCTGGGACATTGTGAAGTCCGGGACAGTAATGAGTCTTGTCTTCAAGGGAGTGTTTCATTAGCTTTCAGAGGTGCCCTCACCCTGTCACGGTTCTTGGTGCCACTAGACGCTGCAGCTGTAACTCATTCACTGTCCAGCTAGGTCCCCGGCCCCCGTGCCCATGGGCAGGCACGTTAGCATAGTGTAGACCACAGGCCTCAGAGCACGTGAGCTCCCGGATTCTAATCCTCACTCATTTTCTTAACCCTGAGCAGGTCAGTCAACCTCTCTCAAACAGAGACAGTAATAACCAATTCACAGATGGCCACTGCCACCCAACGAGAGATGGTTTATATTAAAGTGATAACCAAGAGGTATACAAATGAAGCTTGGTTGTTAGCTCTAAGATCGAAAGGCAGGGAAACCCCATCCCCACCCTCCCATGCTCCATCGGCCTTGACCTCTGCCACCATCATGTCAGCGGCCACGGGAGTGCATGTGTCAGTAGGACCTCTGAGTGAGCTGCTGAACCACTGGCCGAGTTCAGCTGGGAACCCAGCAGCCCAGTCCAAGCCAGCAAAGGTCACCCCTGCCGCAGGCCACCGCCTGATGAACTGGTTGTGGCCCAGGGCTCCACTCCATGGCGAGAAGCAGTTCCCCATGCCCAGCATTGAACTTGGCATTCTCCGCGAGGGTAGAAGTGAGTGCATGGATTTTCAGGGAGATTAAGCCTGGGACTTTTAAAATCATATTGATGAATGGTTTTGAATAAAGGCTACTTGTTTTCACTAAAGTAAACCTTTTTCAGGGACAATAAGGAATGGTGTCTCAAATCTAGGCTTCGAGCATGAGGATTTTAAATTCATTTTATGGTGTATATTTTGCACTAATCATCTCATGTTTTTACTTATAGTAGGAGATGGAAAGCCCTTTCGATGAATCTGTACTGAATTTTCAAGTGCGGCAATAATTCCCCTTCAATTTCAGGGAAATTGAAGTTTACTTAAAGATGATTAAATATCCCCCTGACAGACTTTGAGAAGGTCTCTCTTTTGACGGCTGTAATTTTAAATAATTCCAAGCTAGTTGAGCACATGTATGTTTATTAAAGCAGGCCCGAAAATCGAACTGAGCAGGGATTAGCCACCGGTCTTACCTCGCCTCTGCAGGTGCCGCCGTGAAATCAGAAACTCGTGCGTGGGCTTCCCATTTGAGATTCTGCTCGGGGCTGTCTGCCTAGCAGCCCGGTGCAGCTAAGACGCCGTTTATCCACTTCCCAGAGAGATCTTTCCTCCTGGGAGCATCTTTCGCAGAGCCGGGGGCAGCAGGCCAGGAGGTGGAAGGGAGGGGAGGTCCAGGGCTGCGGGCGGGCAGCTGGCACCATGGTCTGTGGTCCCAGGCCCAAAGCCACTGAGGTTCTCAGCAGCAGGACCTGCACCAGCAGCCTCGGCCCAGGTAACCGTGGGGTGGAGGGGGTGCTCCCAAGACCCTCGCTCTTTCTAGAGCTCACAAATCAATAAAATTAGCAAAAATGATAACTATGAGACAGGGCTTCCAACCAAAGCCTAAAACTGAAATCAACATGCGCTTCCTTTTAAATCAGCCTGACGATGACTCAGCGAAGTGATTCTCTGGGACCTGAGCCCCTCCTGCAGGTCCCTTCTGGTGGCTCAGTCCAGGCCCCTGAAGTGCTACCGTTTCCTCTGTGCTGGTGCATCAGTCTCAGGTCACAGTCGAGCCCTTTCTGACTTTGCAAACACCCCGATGCTGCTTCCCCGGTTTCCATCCGAAGTCCCTCTAGGATACTTGGAGTTCAGAACAGTTTTGTTAGGAAAACCCACGTCTTTGCCAATGAGATTTTTCAGAAGTGGTCCCATCTTTCTTTCTGTCTTTCAACTGACATTTCAGTCTTACATTTTCCAGAGACAACATCAGTTCAGCCTCTTATCACATTAGCTTCTGATTTGTATTCCGCGAGGGGCTGGGCTTTAATATTCCAGAAGACAAATAAAGAGCCCTCGGAAGTCCCAGGACCATTCTGCTGCCTTACCTCCATGCAGAACGACGTTAGGGAGCCCTCTGAGCTCCGAGAGGCATTGCAGGTGCCTCTTGGTCTTTGAAAGGGCAATTTAGAGCCAAGCACTCTCCAAGCGTATCCCTCCCAGATCTGTTATGAATTTTTAGTGCGTCGCCTCTTGTCCACCTCCCTGTCTGTGAGGTGGAAATAGGACTGTCCTATCCACAGCCACGCAGCAGCTCCCAGGCCCTTGGTGAGACACCTGTGTGTCCTCCCTGAGCAGCTCTCTTTGTGCGAGACATTGCCCACACGGGGGCAGCTGCAGCCTAAGGCAGCCTTGGTGTGAGGGAGCATTGACCTTTGGGGCCAGATAATTCTTTATTGTGGGGCTCTTCTGTGTTATGTGGGATGTTTAACAGCCTCCCTGGCCTCTACCATCTAGACACCAAGCACCCCCTAGCTGTGAACCAAAAAGGTCCCCAAACATCGTCAAGTGTCCCCGGTGGGGCTCAAGGGCCTTTGGTTGGGAATTTGTGTTGTCATGGAAAGAGGGAAGACCCAGGGCCAAAATACAGACCTTCAAACCCTGACTTGACTGCCTGTCGGTTGGGTGACCTTGACCAAGCCCATTTCAGCTCAGGACACCCGCCTCAGGGGACGGCTTCCTTCCACACGTGTCTGCCGCAGCTAGGTCTCCCGGCGTCTGTTTCCGAGGAAAGGGCATGAATTGTGTTACGAAGGGCGGTAAGTTGTGGAGATGAGCTTCTTTATTTCGCCAGTTATTTCACACTCCCAGCCCTTGTGCGCAGCCGGGTTTCAGCTCAGGGTGGATCCAGTGCTCTCGGTAGATGCTCCACTTGGGGTGGTACAGTCGACCTGCCCCTCGGTGGCCACTCCCTCGCCGTCGGTGGCACCCAGGCAATTACAGCTGGCATCGCCCTCGGGTTGTGCACACAGCTCTGGGAGGCTGCACCCCGCCTGTATCCGTACCTATTTGCATTTCTACATCTCCCACAGCTGACACTTGTTTTTTAATTCTGTGATTCCAAAGCACTTTCCTGATTGCTCTCCGCCCACTAGAAAGGCGCCCGGCAGGGCATCGCTGGCAGCGCCTCCGCCTCAGCCTTCCGTGTTTCTTCCCTGTTCTTGGAGGGAAGCCAGCTGCTGGGGACTTGCCTCGGCTGTGGGGACCAGGCATGATGACTCATTGTTCTTCTGAGAAGCTCGTTGGCGTCAGCTTCCTTTCAGCTGCCACATTACAGGGGACCTTGTCTCCTTTCCTCCGGTTACACCTGGGGACCTGCTACATTATGTTACAATGACAAGAGTCACCTTTCTTTCTCTTTTACAAAGTGATTGACCTGCCTTCTGTCTCTGAAAGGAATCCAACAAAAAAACCCACACAAAAAGTCTATAGCAATCAACTGTCACAGCCTGATCTAAATTCACCAAAACAAAAGAGCAGCTTCCATTGAAGAATTCAGCCCTACTGCTGGGCACAGGCCACCGCTGCCTCCTTCAGCCCATCGTGTGCTCATGTGCCTTCCAATCAACAGGGCGGCCGCGTCTGTCCTGCTCTCTGTGAGCCGTGCACCCGTCGGCGTCATAAATGTGGTCTGTCAGTTCATCCAAGCTAATGTGCAGGCAGTGTTGCTCAGAAGAGCCGTACACCGGACGGCCATTTGGATAGCTGGTATTGCTATACCATTTTGCAATTCTCCAATCCTTTAAAAAAAATTCCATCATTAATTTTTTCTCTCTCAGTCTCCGTGTGAACCCTACCCCGGAATGTCCCCTGCTTCCCTTAGGGGCACCACCTCTCCCCTGTGACAATGACAGTGAGAAATCTTCCCTGTGTAAAGTGTGTCCCCCACCCTCACGGTGCTGTGTTCAGTTTTAATGTAGTTAGTTCTCTGGGGAAGTCAGTCTGTGAGAAAGCAGGCACCCTGCCTCTTCCATTCAGTCACTAAACTTCTAGAACTGACCAACCACCTTCCTAAGCGGGCTTTTATTTATTTTTTAAGTGACTTTTTAAAATTAAATTGATGGGAGTGACATTGGTTATTAAGATTATGTAGGTCTCAGCCCTGACTGGTGTGGTTCAGTTGGTCGGAGCCTTTTCCCACAAAGCAAAAAGTCGCCGGTTCGATTCCCAGTCGAGGCACATGCCTGGGTTGCAGGTTCAAGCCCCGGTCTGAGCGCATACAAGAGTCAACCGATCAATGTTTCTCTGTCACATAGATGTTTCTCTTCCTCTCCTCCTCCTTCCCTTCCCCTCTCTCTAAAAATAAATAAATAACATTTTTTTAAGAAAAGATCCTATGGATGTCAAGTGTACAATGCAGGGCCACGTGATCTGTGTATGGCATTGTGTGCCCGCCACCCAAAGTCACATCATCTTCCGTCACCACATATCTGACCCCTCTGCCCTTTACTGCCCCCATCCCTCTGGGGATGTGGCCTATGCCACTGTATTTGAAAGTAACACGTTTTATTTTTAAAGTTAATTAATTGACAGATGTTACCATTTGTGAAGCCCCCTGCACAAAGCCGGAGTGCAGCGCTCTCTCTGAAACAACCCTGGCAAAGTCCCCTCGTTTCCCCCACAGTGCCCCAGCCGTGGGGATCGCTGTGCGTCAGGCCGGGAGTCTGAAGCAGGATGGGCTCACAGCGGGCATGGCCGTTCTGGGAGGTTTCGGGGCAGTGGGCACAGCGCCGCTAACGCGTCTCAGAAAGGCGGCTTGTGCAATAGCAGTATCCCGAAACAGCCTTTGTAAGTGAAACAGTCTGTCTCTATCCTGACCTTTGTGTCCCACCCGGGTGTCCTGTGTTGTAGCGAGCTGCACAGCCCCGCCAGGTCCCATGAACCTAGTCACCAGTGGGACAAAAAAGCGGTTGGCCAAAGGACATGAGACAGACAGACAGGCAGATGAGAGAACATGCTGGACAGACAAGGGTTCTCGGCAAGCTGCAGCCAAGAGGTCGGCTTCGACCCCTTGGGTGTTCCTTCCAGCTGCCCCTCCCCACTCCCCGAGGCAGGCTCACCATGCCACCCTGGGTGGGGGCGTTTGCCACATTTGTGTCCTTCCTCTTGCTTTTGTTTATTCTAAAGACGCATCTGTAACAGAAAGAAAATGCGACTGAGTTTGCATCAGCATGCCAAGCAATTTCAGAGGAGCTTGGAGATGTCGCATGTGATAATGTGGTCCAGCTTTGAAAGAGCCACCTCCCCATTCAGCACGGGCCCTCCATAGACCACCTGGAGAGGGCTGCAGACCCTCGCTGTGCAGATGGCGACACTCAGGTGCAGGGGGATGGAATGACTCGGCAACGACATGGGTGCTCCAATAACGGCCCCACCATGTGTGGATTCTAGAACAGTCTCTGGTACCGACCGTTGTGTGTTGGAGCACACCCAGACCCAGAAACGTCTGTCCTGAGGGTTCGGAGCTCAGTTCCTGAAGCTTGAGATGTTCTGACAACCAGGGAAAAAGCGGATGAGAAGCAGACAAGCAGGGGACAGGCAGAGGGCAGCCACCCACCCCTGCACAGCAGATTCTAGCCTGGGATGAGAGAATGCACAGGAAAATTCAGGGAAACTTGGAGTGAGTCACCTGTTCCCAGTGACCGGTGGCAATGCAGAGCCGGCTCAGCTCTGCTCTCTTTGGGGTCCAATGGGGACTCATCCACACCTGGGAGCTGTGAGGAAGCCCATCACTGAGCCCCAGGGCCCCAGAGTCCCAAAGTCCTGAAGGTGAAGAGGCACTTTGACATAGCCAGGCTCCCAGGTCCTGTGGGAGACCTCAGACCAGGGACTCCGGCACCCCAGACCATTTCTGCTTGGAATCCGTCGATGTCACCATCATGGGTTCACCTCCTAGATTCAGAGTTGCAGCTGGAAGGAACCCTGGAAATTTTCCATTGCAGATCTCTGATTGGGAGGATGAGCAATCAGAGGCCCAGGGCTCAGTGACATGCCAGCCAGCCGGAATCGGAACCCCGTCTGTGACACCCTCTCCCGCATGCCGTCTGGATTCGGCTGGTGACAGATGTCGTTGGGGAGAAGAGTCATCCGGCAAAGAGGCTGCCTGCTCCCTGGCTTTGGGGCTCCAGTCCCCAGTTAGCGGCAGCTGGCGGGGCCACGGGGAGGCCACCCGGGAGCTCGGCCTTTCTCTCTGCTCTCGTGGCCGACCTGACCGGCCCGGCCTCGGAGCCCCGCTCAGAAGGAGCGTGAGAAGAAGGCAGATGTGAATTGGGTTCGTCCTCCCTGAATCATGCATGTGCCACGTGTGTTTTAGGAGTGCTTCACTGTGACTTTTCAGCACTTCCCAAAACTCTGCACAACGGGCCCTCTGTCTTTGTCAGGTAGCAAAGCTAAGGCCGACGCTGAGTGTCCTGGAAGGACCAATAAACCACACCCCCAGTAATCTTTGACGGGGAGAATCCAGCCGTGAACAGGAATAGATAGAAGTAGATTAGACCTGCGAGATCCTTGAGTTGCTAGGAGAAGACCCATGTTGCCTGCCTGTCCCTCCCCCGTCGCCAGGTCCCCCCACTGCGCCCTGATCACACAGGCACAGCTGCAGAGCCACAGTGACTTGTTCCCTTGCCCACACCTGGAGAACTCAGCGCCCTGAGGGCAGGCACCCTACCTGTCTTGTTCTCACTGCGTCCCAGCACCTGCTCCTGCACTGACCGCACCCCAGATAGGCAGGGGTCGGGGGAACTTATGAATGAGTAAATCAGTAAGTGAGCAAGAATTTGAACATTTTATCTTAGACCCTCTGCAGTGTGATGTGGTTGTTGGAGTGTTTTCACTAAAAGAAAGGTGAATATCTCAAGGCACGTTCAAGGTCAACAGAGGTGCCCTTTGTAGGTTTCCTGCCTAAGAGAGGTGCTGCTTCAGGTGCATCTGAAGTGATCTTCTGGGCGTGTGTGGTGCTGTCCCCTTCTGGAACCAGCCAAGCTGAGCAGCTCTGCAAGCCTCCCGGCTTTGGGCAGAAATGGTAGCCTGGCCGTGAGGGAAGAGCCAGACACCCATGGCTAGGGGTCAGCACGTGCCAGGGGCCTGGTTAGCCACACTGGCAGGACAGCCAGGAAGGACTCTCACGTCATCTGCTAGGAAACAGGCAGGCACACGCATGAGATACAGATTTCCAAAGGTACAGGTACTCAGACAGGAAAGTTAAAGGGAAAAATGGGAATGTGCTTTTCATCGTGAGCCTTGTTATAGGTGTGAGTTGCTGATTCTTGAGGAGGCAGTAAGAACTGACAAAGAGTCACCCTTCAGACGTGTGGAAAAACACGCACCGAGCACAGCGAACCTTTCGAGCAATTGCACACAGCCACCCAAAAAGGCACAGCGACCTCTTGGCTGCTGGCCTAATCGCAGGCCCCTGCAATGCCACCCTCAGTCCGGCTTCCTGTGACACCAGCGTGACTGACAGAGGTGACAGACACCGTATTCAGAGGGTCCTGTCTCTCCTCAGCCCCTGTGGCCTGGACCACCCCCTCCATCCGGCTCTGCTGGTCACCTCTGCACCTTCTCTTCATCAAATACCATTATTGTCACTGGCGGCGAATGAAGGAATTTTAAGATGTCCTTTGTCATCCACGTTCTGGAGCTTGACAAACTGAGACCACCCCCCACCCAGATGCATGCTCTTCACGCCTGCATAACTGGACAAGTTTTCCCAAGTAAGATGCTGCCGGTTTCTACGCAGAACTGAGCTCAGGACCCACCTCCCGTTACTCACGTGGAAGTTGAGAGACACACGGCATCCATCCGCCGCTGTCCACGCGGGCGAGGACACCCTGGACACGGGGAAGCGAGGTGCGGGTCGACAGCCCCGCTGCTACCGGAGGAGAAAAACGGACTCTGCCTTCCCACTGTTCACTTAGGCGCCACATTTTCTCGGATGAGAAAATGGCACAGCCCGAACCTTGCACGGGCGTCATGAATTAAAGGCACTGGCATCCCGAACCCGTGCTGTTGGCGGGAGCCGCGGAGAGAGCCGTGCTCGTGCAGGACCCAGGCCTCCCTCGGTTGATGCGCGCCTCACTTAGTAGACACGAGATCAGAGTGGATTTATGGGGAGTCCGGATGCTCTCTGGAAGCCACAGATAAAACGTCTGAACGCAGGCCCAGCTTGTCTCAGATTCTGGTCCGTGTGCAGTGAGTGATGTGGCGCTGGATGTCTGCTACGCTGGACGTCACCCCGAGTGTTTACGGGCATCCCGGTGCAAGGCCAGGGAAGGGCTTCTCGCTGCGCAAGTGCCAGCCTAGCAGAAGGAGCTGTGAGTCTCTGTCGTTTGCCTCCCAGGCATTTTTTTCTTTCCGCGCTTTTCTTTCTCCCCTTTTTCTTTCTCTCTCTCTGTCTGTCTCTCTCACTTCTTGCTTTTCCATGATTCTTTCAGTATAGAGACAGGGAGAGCGGGAGAGAAACGACCACACGGGGAATAAACAGAAAGAGGGCAGAGAAGAATAAGGGCATCAGTCAGAGAGAGGGGAGATGGGCACACAGCTCATTTGGGGGGGAGGCGGGTATTTTTATTTCTGTCTTCTCAGTTTTTGGTGGTTGTTGCTTTGCCTTCATCCGGCGAGCTGGGCTGGGGGTCATCAGCTAACATCCTTGCCGTGGTTCCCCGCCAGGTAGCTCGATGATTTCTTGGAGTAAATCCTGGAAAGTATTTTCCTTCACTATCTCTGTTTCTATAGTGATCGCCCATTAATACAAATTCTATATAGAAAGTCCAAAAGAATATGTTGTTCCTTTTTATCAAAATTCTTTACCTCTAAAATTCACTAGATTCTAAGCTCCTGGTCCGTTGCCATATTTACCCTTTTAACTGAAAATATAACAAGAATCTTTCCAACACCACCTATATTAAATCCGAGCACACTGAATCCAGAATAAACCAGATAAGCTACAATTTCAAGAAACATATTTCAAAATTTTAACTTATTTCTTTACTCTTGTGTGATTCCTTCTCGGTAAACCCTGCACAGAAACGCTTCTCGTGCCAACCTGATGTGTTGGTTTTTCCCTGGGTATCGAGGGTGGTCCCCCGTAGAACAGTGCACAACAACCCGGCTTCTAAGCAGGGCCAAGAGGCCATGAGCCCTCTGGTCTAGTCCCTTCCCGTGATCTCGGGGGTCCCCCGGGTCCCTTTCTTGACGGCACTGTGGGCAAGGACAAACCAAGAACGTCATCCGTACAAGCCACAGCGTACCCCCTAAGCACCCTGGTGCTGCCCCCCCTCCTTTTCAGTGCAGACTGGGTGTGATTGTCTGTGTGGGCTCAGGACATCAGTTATGACCCAGAAAGCATGATAATTCCAGGCATAGCTGCCAGTACCCGACTCCTTCGGACCACTTTCTACACCTGCTGGATGGAAATTGCACTAGAGTTCATTGTTTAAGAAAGGACTGATTTTTGCTGCTCAAAGTGCCCTAGTATTTCCATACATGTCGAGAATTTCGTACGTTCAGATCAGCGCTTAAGAGTCCACTGCGAGCAGTGATGACTCGGTAGCAATGACTAATGCCTTATCACTGCGGGGGAGCGGGGTGGGGGGGGTGCAGAGGAGGCCCCAACTGCCTGGGGGGTAAAGGCTCGTCCAGATGGATTCCCAGCTGTTCTCTGACATCTTCACCCAAAGGTACTAGGGAACGCTGAGCCACAGGTAGGTTTTGTTAATGTGTATTTCTTCCCTTCCCCGTCCTTTGGTCTTCCCTGTCTTCAGACACTCAGGTACAAAATTAAAGTTAGCGAGGTGGAGGAAGTTCAGACAAAGAGGAACTTCAGTGAGTGGATTGACAACCCGATAGCACTGCTGAAAATGACAACCCGAGTGGCACGTCCCTGGGTGTGGCAATGTGGAAAAAACTGGTCCAGAGTCTAATGAGAGTCCATCCAAATTTACCGTCCTTTTTTTTTTTAACCTTGGGCATGTAATTTCGTGTCTTTGGGCTTTAGTTCCCTTATTTGTAAAATCAAGATAGGAATTTAAAAAATAAATAAAACTTTGCATCGTGTGACAAACTCGTCAACTCCGGTAAGTAAGTAAATACTCATCAGCTCTGCCTGGCACGGACAGTTGGCCTTTGCAGTAACTTGTACCTTGTCCCTTAAAACACATAAGCAACGCCGCTTTAGAACTTCCCAGAACTTGACCTGTCCACAAGTAGAAGTTCTCCTTCAGCCTCCTCGCAGAGATGCTGAGAAGGTTGAAAGAAGGGGGTCCAGTGGCCGGCCCGGTGCGCAGCGATGGCAGCTGCGCTCACGGTTGCGTGCCGGGGTGAAGCCCCCTCTTGTGCAGGCTCCCTGCCGCCCACCCTGTGTGGCCTGCCGGGGAGCCACCTCTCTGCTCTTGGACTTAGAGTAACTCATGGTGCCGACCCACCCACACTTTCCAAAGGAAGGCCGCTCAGCCATCTCTTTGTTCCATCTCCTTTCCACCCGAGACTTCTGCTCTTTGCAAACTCAAGTGCATGCTGTCATCGCTGTCCAGCACCAATTCACCCAGTCCTGTCCCCAGCTGTCAGCAGCAGCAAGGCACTGGGCCACTGTCCCCAGAGGAAGGTCTGATCCTGCATGGGGACACATACTGTCACCCTCCCCTTGCCCTGGTCCCTCCAGCCACATGCACTTCCCTCAGCTCCTCCAATGCCCTAACTCCCTTTCCAGAACCTTGGACCCCGAGTTCTCCCCTCCCCCACACAAAACCTCCCATAGACCAGCTGTCACCCAGGAGCCACTTGGAAAGACGCCTTTCCTAATCTGAATCCTGGTTAGGATCCTGCAGTACAGAGGCTGACAAACATGTGTCTAGTCCTCAGACACCCTTGTCACTCCCAGCATTGGCACGATTAGTGGTCACTGTCCGCTTCACCTAGCCTGTGCAGCAGGTCGGCAGGGTGCTCACCGGTGTCTCTTCACTGGCATTGCAGCCCATGCCTGGGACATCCTGTGACCTGTGCTACTTACAGGGTTAATGACCAGGGCACTTGTATTAACAGAACTAGATCACAAGACAGGGAAACTGAGGCAAGAGCCAATGCCTGTGGTCTGGCGTCGATGTAAATGAGGTGTTTGCATGGAGCACAATTTTAGAGAGTTTCTTTAATGTTTCCTGTGTAAGCATCTAAGACTGTGTGTGTGTGTGTGTGTGTTTCTATTGTAGGCAGCCGTGGGTACCACTTCCGATTTATGCTGAAATACTAGAAAACCCCACTGCCTATGCCAGGAAACGCCAATGCACTTTATAAGCAAAATCAGCCACTAAATGTTTACAGGGTCAGGCAGTGAGAGCCAAGGCACAGATGTGACTCAGAAGGAATTCTTACAATGGTGCTAACGTTCTGGAAGCAAATACGACGTGGGAGGCCAGAGAAGGAGTGAACTGCTGTTCACACTTCAGCTTTGATCTGGAGACACCTGTGAAGGAAAATAATCCTTTCCCAGTACTTACTGGTTATTTTATTTCCAGAAAACATGCTTGTTATTTTAGCTCAGGCAATTGCCTGGGCTTCCGGTTGGTTTCTGATAAGTGAACAGCGACCCCTACTGGCGGAGGCTGGTAATGTTTGTATCCTAAGAAAAGCTACCATTCGCACTTGGCGGTGAAGGATCCCGAAAATCAGGCTGAATGTTTTGACTGCGGAGAGCAAAGAGCCAACACCAGAGTTTAAAAGCCACAGTCAACCCGTGTAGAGACAAATACATGAGCATAGACAAGTTCACTTTCTGGTATGAAGATTGCTCTTTTCTCCTCCAAAATTGTCGCATTTTCCCCCATAAAAATAGGCTTGTCAGAGCTGCTCCACGAGATTTAGCTCAAGTGCCAAGTAAAAATGTTTGGCTTGAGTCACCTGTTTTCCTTCTCTACGTTGGTTAAACAGACTGGCAGAGATGGCTTCAAAACTCACGATTTGTCTAGCTCATTACATATTAATATTTCCAAAGTAAATTTGCCCCTTGTCATTGCAACATTTTTACTGATACGCAGTGGGCATTAGCACAACAGGCTGCCCACCCGGGAGGTTGTCTTCAGAAGGAACCCAGAAAGTGTGACCCTGGGCGGGCACAGGAGGGCCACGCTGTGCCGTGGCGCTGGGTGCCACCGAGCCTGTGAAGTAGAAGCAGAATGGCCCGGGGACTCAGCCTCGCTGGGCCCAAATCCTCGGGAGGGGTGACACAGGTTGTCCGTGGTTCCCCTGTGGCACCGACTCCGGGCGAAAAGCAGGCCCAGACTGTGTTTGGGGGGAAAGTAGGTCTGCCTCCACGCCCCAGCCCTGCTGTGCCTGGCGCCCTGGACTTGGGGGATTGTCGATTTACAAAAGCCCTCACTTCCATCCAGGCTGGTTTGCTGTGTCTGGGTTCACCAGGGAGGGGGCAGGAGGGGCGTAGTGGACAGCCCAAATCTCCGACAGGTCATGGACATCACGTAGCCTGTGTCTCATCTGTAAAGCTGCCTGGCCTGCTGGGTCCTCAGGATGGTTCAGGAAACAATGGCTAGGTCACCCCAGGAACAAAGGAGTTCCTTTTCCCTTTCCTTTGTGCAGGACACAACTTTCGTGCCCGGAGTTGTGTGGGAAGGAAATGCAATGCTGTTTGTCAGAGCTGAAATCCGTGGAGTATGGCCACAGAGTCATTAGGTGATTCATGCAGGCCGGCTGGCCCGGCCACCTAACGGGAGGCGCGGGCACGGGCCAGCCTGGCTCTGGCCTGCTCCACAGAGGGGCTGCTGGGCTGTCTGCTGCCCGGGCTCAAAGCGAGTCTCCTACTCATCTCGGCCTTGGAAACATGTTGCAAAGGAGTTCGAGTCTCTGTCTCTCTTTCCAGTTCCCTCACCCCAGATGCCTCGTAACCCACGGGAGAAAAAAGGGGGGGCTGGGGGAGGCCCACCCAGCCTCCCCTCCTGACAGCACCTTCTCTCTCAGGGGGCCTTGCCTTATAAGTAAAAGTTACATTCTTGAGGTGCCTGGTTCAGAGTTGGGGTGATTTGACAGCTAGTTTGTCCCTGAGAATGACCCCTGGCCCCCTTCTCAGCCTGACTGACGTGGAAGGCCGTGGGCAGAAAGCCCTGTCCCGAGGTGGCCTGGGACCCAGCACAACACAGTCCCCTGCAGGATCCCTTTGCCCCGTCCCACTGTCCCAGGGCGTCTCGGTCCCCAGCCTCCTTTCCCAGCACTCACTGCAGTAGCTCCACCTTGGGATCTGTCCCCAGCTGGCCACACCCCTGAGCCTTCTCAATGCATTGAGTTCATTCACTCTTGTTGATACGCTGATGAATCACTAAAAACTTCGTTCCCTTTTTGGTCATTCACACAGTAGTCCCTCTCATCTGCGATTTTGCTTCCTGCGGTTTCAGTTATCTGTGGTCAACTGTGGTTTGAAAATATTAAATGGAAAATTTCAGAAATAAAAAATTCATAAGCTTTAAATTGCAAGCCGTTCTGAGTAGCGCGATGAAATTTCACACAACCCAGCTCTATCCCGCCCAGAGGTGAACCCCTTTGTCCAGCGTCACCACACTGTATGTGTCACCACACCATGCGAGTCACCACACCGTGCAAGCTACTTGCCTGTTTGTCACTTGGCTTCCAGGTTGTCAGATCGATGGCCGTGGTATCTCTCAGCCCTTGTGTTCAAGTCGCCCTGACTTTACTTAACAATGGCCCCTAAGTCATTCACATAACTTGTATTACTGTGTATTGTTATAATCATTCTATTTATTACCACTTATTGTTCTCCATCTCTTCCTGGGCCTGATTCATAAACTAAATGTTACCATAGGTTGTGAGCATAGGAAAAAACACAGTATATATGCTGACTTCGGTGCCATTGTGGGTTTCAGACATCCCCTGGGGGACTGGAACGCATCCCTTGCAGATAAGGGGGGATGATGGGATGTATGAATTTTTTTTTGAGATTTTATTTATTTATTTTCAGAGAGAGGGGAAAGGAGGGAGAATGAGGAGAGAAACATCAGTGTGTGGTTGCCTGTCACGTGCCCCCTGCTGGGGACCTGGCTCACTACCCAGGCCTGTGCCCTGACTGGGAATCAAACCAGCGACCTTTTGGTGCTCAATCCACTGAACCACACCAACCAGGGCAGGATGTATGAATTTTAAATGGCCTTGCTGGTAGTAGAAGGGGACTTGGGAGGAGAAGGGGTAAGGAGGGGGGGCGGGCCTGGCCTGGGAAGGGTCGTACGTGTGTGATGGGGGTCTTGCACAGATGTCCCAGGCCACGCTCTGGAGGCCGTCCTCCGGAGGCCATCCTCCAGGAGACCCAGCGGTGTCCAAAAGTGAAGGGCGGAGTCGCCCTGGCATGCAGGCCTCCTAGGCCCCCTCAGTCCCCAGCCTCCGGGGGTGTTTGGATGTTTGGGAACAGTGATGCAGTCTCTACAGCACCTGATTTGCGGCTGCCGGAGCAAAGCGGCATCCTGAGCCAGTGCAGCCCAGCAGACAGGAAGTCAGGGCGAGCGAGCAGACAGGGCGCTCCTCTGATCCCCGGATTCTCTCCCCAGCACAAACCACAGACACGACACATGGTCGGTGCTTGTGTGTCATGTGAGTGAATTAATGAATTAGTAGATGGACCGACGGACACGTTCCCAGTCCATGAGCTAGGCCGCGTTAGCTGGCGCAGAAAGAACTGTATCACCGCCTGTCTGCCCGTCGCCATGGCACCCAGACTCTGAAGGAGGGTCTCTGGGGGCTCATCAACAGAGCAGAGGTAATAAATCTCACCTCACAATGAAACCCGAGCTTACAAGTGTCCTGGAAAAACCGCGATGGTTTACGTTACTGCTTTTAGTATTAACTTATCGATCGTACGATAAAGCCAGCACAGGGCGGGGGTCTGAATGCGCACCGCACTCTCTCAGTGCCGGGAGGCGGTCTCAGGAACGGTGCGCCTGTCACACACCAGGTTCCTAAACGCATGGAGCCGTCCACCGGGCCCTTCCTGTTGTTGCTCCCATGTGGGTTGGCAGTCGCTTTTCTGTTTTGTTCTGTTCTGTTTTAAAGAATCACGTGTCCTTCTAAGGACTGAACCTTCTGTTCACTCGCGATTAGTGTTCTGGGCTTGGCACCACACACACCTTCCCCTAACCACCGCCCTGAGAGTAGGCGACGTATTTCAAAGGGCACTTCTTCCTGTCCCTCGTGATGGCTCACCAAGTCCTCCGGGCTTCCCTCTGGCCCTCCTGTGTCGAGGACCTGCCCCCACCCCATGTGCTTCTGAACCACGGTTAGCATCCACGTGGCCTGGGGACAGCCAGAGGGCAGGGAACCTCTCACTTCCTGCCCATCTGACTCCTGAGCTGACCATTGATGGATGCCCAAGGACCCTTTGAGGACAGCCCAGTAGTGGAGCCCACAGGCAGCACCAGTGACAGGCAGCATGATGGCGCACACTGGCCCGGGACCCCCACTGTCCGGAAAGGCCATGCACAGCTGCTCCTAGCGGGGATTGTGTGCCCGCCCCCGGCTGGGAAAGGCCTAAGGAAGAGGGTGAGTCGGTGACAGAGGTGCTTAGAGCCGCCGCCACCACAGCCGCCCCTTCCAGACACAGGCGGGTGGGTCCACAGCAGGACCCGCCCTGTCTGACACGAGCTGCCAGCTGCCATTGGCCTGTGCCACTTACACAGACGTTTGCAGCCACCATACCTCCACACAAGTGCACACACTGTACCCATGTGAGACACGCTCATGTACCCTCCTGTCACACTCACTCTCATATACATACTCACACACACCTACCCACTCACACTCATCCACACACACTCACTGGCCTCCCCTCACACTCACACCATTCACACTCACACACTCACTCTCCTTCCCTCACACTCTTACACACTCTCTCAGACTCTTTCACACACTCACACTGCATTCACCACACACTCACTGTCATCCCCTCACACTCACACCACTCACACTCACTCTCTTCCCTCACACTCTCACACACTCAGACTCTCTCTCACACACTCACACTGCATTCACCACACACCCACTGTCATCCCCTCACACTCACACCATTCACATTCACACACTCACTCTCCTTCCCTCACACTCTCACACACTCACTCTCCTTCCCTCACACACTCACACACTCACTCAGAATCACTCACACTGCATTCACCACACACTCACTGTTGTCCCCACACTCACACCATTCACACTCTCACACACTCACTCTCCTTCCCTCACACTCTCACACACTCACTCAGACTCTCTCACACACTCACACACTCACTCAGACTCTCTCTCACACTCACACACTCACTCAGACTCTCTCTCACACACTCACTCAGACTCTCTCTCACACTCACACTGCATTCACCACACACTCTCACACACACTCTCACATACATTCTCACTCTCACCCACTCTTACACAGTCTCGCTCTCACCCATTCTTAAACACTCACACACTCATATACTCACACACTCTCACTCACACACTCTTCACACTCAGATACTCTCACACACATTCCCATGTTTACGCTCACTCTTAAACACTCACACACTCACTTGCACTCCCTGTCACATTCTCACACTCCTGGCCTGTGTGCCTGCCCCGGTCCCCTTGCCCCTCCCTGCCCGATGTCACATCCTCAGTGTTCCCACCTCTTCAAGGGCAGCCAGCCCTCCAAGCGCCAAGCTGCTTGATGACCGGCCAGTGCCCAGTGTGCCCAGCGTGCCCAGCATGCCCAGGCCCTGCGGCCACGGTCTTTTTCATCCTGGCCCAGGAACCGGAAAGAACGTTGGTGCCCAGCTGAGCACTTTATTCACAACACACACAGGACAGAATCTCATCTTGCCATTTCCAACACTCCCTGAAATATTTTTCAATTCTGCTTCTCAGCTGAACAGCCAGACACAGCAAACTTGATGAGAAGGGATCTTCAGCTCAGGTTTGCACGAATACCCAGCCGCTCCACTGATCTTAGGGACTGCAAGGACCTTGGGCGTGGGAATGGTCACCTGCCCCTCAGGGCACGTGTTCCTTTAAGTGCGTCCTGCGGGCTCTAGGACGACAGGGAGGCGTGGGTCTGCAGCCCGTAATTTCAAACAGGGCTTAATCCTTCTTCCATGGGTTGCTGTTTATTGGGAAACATCCCTCCGAGGTCGGGGCGAGTGTTCATTTTTATAGCGACAGCCTTGTGTGATCCCGCTGAGCCTTCTGTCGATCTAAAAATACCCAGCAGGCACACAGCTTTCTTTGGTACTGGGAAGTGCTTTCGGTTCAAAAGTCGCTGTCTGTGTCCTTGGACAGGGGCCACCCCTAACAGACAGGTCCGCCCCACCACGGTGTGCTGGTGAGTGCCATTTGGTATTTCGTTCTTGCAGACCCTCCTCTGGGAGCCTGCTGGCCATTGAGACCTGGCACGTGAGAGAGCAAACAGTGGTCTGACAGTCCGAGGCTGCCCTGTCCACACACTCGGAGCCCTGCGGGGCGGCCATTGAGACCTGGCACGTGAGGGAGCAAACAGTGGTCTGACAGTCCGAGGCTGCCCTGTCCACGCACTCGGAGCCCTGCGGGGCGGCCATTGAGACCCGGCACGTGAGGGAGCAAACATTGGTCTGACAGTCTGAGGCTGCCCTATCCACGCACTCAGAGCACTGTGGGGCGCGGGTGGCCACAGGCCTCCCCGGACAGCGTCTGTGGGCCCTGCAGTGCGCATGAGGACTGCTGCGGGGACAGTGTGTGAATGGGCAAGGACACTCCCCTTCAGATATGACTTCTTTAGCTGTTTCCTAATATTTTATTTTAATGAAGCAATGGGAAGAAGCGCCATGGTGAATTATACCTCTGGATTCCTTTGAGCATCCACGGGTGACTCTCAAATGCCGTCACATGGGCACCAAAGCACCATCCTGCATCCGCTCTTGCCCAGGGCACCCACCCACTCTACCTCCTCCCTCCAGCTCCGCCCTGCATTCAATACCCACCCGGCCCAGCTTCGCTGACCCTCCCAGCCCGAGGGTGCAACCTTAGCCTACAGGCTCCCCCAGAGCCCCTTGTTAAATGAGGACCAAAAGATTCGTCATTATTGCAAAAGCAACACATGCTCATCATAAAAATGCCAGGAAGCTGTAGGAGAACTAAAGGGAAACAAAAGAAAGCAACCGTTGCCCCACATAGCTGTGTGTGCACACACATGCACACACAGACATTTTTAACAGAAATGAGTTTGTGCCAATGGGCTGTGCTCGCGGTTCTCTCCCCTGAACAACACGTCATCGCACACATCTTGGCGTTTCGCGTTTGCCACGTGGTCTGGTGAGCAGGTGTCCGTTAGTGGGGATGTGCCCTGACGTGTTTAAATACTTACCTCACAGAATGCTGACAGCTTTCCCGTCGCCTAGCGGCTGCTACATTCCTGATCTTTCTCTAGAAAAAGTAATTCCTAGAACAGGGAGCTCAAGGGTAAAAGCACGTGGATGTGTTTACAGATCTGCAGACCAACGTGTCCTCACTTCCAGGAAGCACGGGGTCCGGCGGAAGTACCGCCTGCTTGAGTGTGGTGGGTAGGGTGATAATATGGGTGCCATAATTCATAGTTTTAATTCGAACATGTCACCTAAAACGTCATATGGCATGCTTGAGTGTGATATTGTTATGTTGGAGAATGACATGCACATGATTGTGTGATAAAAGCTTTTGTAGTAACAAGGGACCCTGTCTTTTCACATTTCTGTCATCCAGACAGTGTTTCCAGTCAGTGTGGATATTCACGGCAGCAGTGTGTGGTTTTCTTTTGTCACGCTGTCGTTAAACTGAAGGTGCTTTTCACCTTGAAGGTCGTCTCAGAGTTACGCCATGGAGGACTGTGAGGTCACCTCCCAGCGAACGGGGGTATAGCGCCTGTAGGCAGCGGGGGCCGCCCCCCTCCCAGACCCCTCTCCCCACTTCTGCCAGTCCACGCAGGGTTTCTTCTTGTCCCTCAAGCCGGCCCATTTCCGGATTGACAGTTCACTACTAGTTCATTACGTTCAGTTTATCTCTTAGAAACTGTAATAATTTTGTTGTGATTGTGACTCTCCTTAGTGTAAAAAATTATAAAGCCACATTTATAAAAACATAAATATTTCCATTAAATCAATCTTAAAATTAAACTTTAAATTCCTCTCAAGTTCCATTTTATTAAAAATATCAGATGAAGTGCTATCCTCACCCGGAACACCCGTGCCCGAACATTCTTCCTCCGTTCTCGCTGATTTCCACGCTCTTCGGGGATAGCACCCTCATGTTGACACCCTAATTCATCGTCTGAAAAAGGGTTACAGATTTGCAAATTCCAGATTGCGCTGGTAGCTCGGCGTGGAGCGCTGACTGGCAGAGACAAGCTGTACTTAAATTTCAACGCTGCTGCTCGCCGGTCGTGGAGAGAGAAGCCCACGGGCACTTCTCGCTTGAGTGGAACGGAGATCCCCGGGGGATAAAAGGGTCAGCCTATTGCCGCTAGCCTACAAGGCATTTGCTCTGAGCTAGCACTGACTAAGAAGCCACTCTGTCGTGGTGCGTAGGGCGTCGTGCTCAAAATCCCGTTTCTACCAACATTATCAAGTGTGACTTAGGCCACCAGTCAAAGAACAGACTAAGCAGTCCCCACCAAGTGACAGTGATTTCAGTATTGCAGAAGGTTTGCACAAACTGAGCTGACATCTCACTCCTAAAGGAGAACTTGGAAACAAGCCAGCTTGTGGATTTTTTTTTTAAGATTTTATTTATTTATGTTTGAGAGAGGGGAAGGGAAGGAGAAATAGAAGGAGAAAAGCATCAAGGTGTGGTTGCCTCTTGTGCGCCCCCTACTGGGGACCTGAAGTGCAACCCAGGCATGTGCCCTGAGTGGGAATCGAACCTCCGACCCTTTGGTTCTCAGGCCGGCACTCAGTCCACTGAAACACACCAGCCAGGGCCCACCTGACAGTTTTGACAGATTTGAGAAACAGCAAAAATATGCCAATAGAGGCTCCAATTTCCTTTCAGAATAAACTGTATTACTAACAAAAAGAGAGGAAATTACACACTAAGTGGGGAGATTAGGTTGTGAATACAAGAATTATGTCAAATCAAGTTGCAAGTATCTATAGGGGAAAAAATAGAAGCTGGAGGCCGCAGAGCCACTCCTGGGCCTGGGCCGCCTCCTGGCTGCTCCCGCCGCAGGTCAGTTCCCAGTGCAAACCTGTGTCACGGGCATGTCTGCTTTAGAGTCTGGAGGCTAACGTGACACTCTTCCCACAAAGTAAAGTGTATTCTTCAAAATTGACAGGAGCAAAATATACTTTAAAAAAACAAATTGCCTTGACTGGTGTGGTTCAGTGGGTTTGGCGTCATCCCACCAAGCAAAACATTGCCAGTTAGATTCATGCTCAGGGCACGTGCCTGGGTCACAGGTTCGATCCCTGGTCGAGACACATGCCTGGGTTGCGTGTTCAATCCCTGGTCGGGGTGCGTACAAGAGGCAACTGATTGATGTTTCTCTCCTCTCTCTCCTTCCCTTCTCCTCTCTCTAAAAATAAATAAATAAAATCTTTTTTAAAAATGCACAAGCTGCCACATTGAAAGCAACGGGTGTAGACCCACAGTTCCTCCTTTTCCTAATGCATTGTCACCAAGCTGTCCTTCAGGGTGTGACCCTGGGGATAGGAGCCTGTGTGGCTGTGAGCACCAAGGGCCCTTGCTCCCATCCTTGGTCCCGAGGCCCTGCCAGAAATGCTGATGACGGCGAGCCCACTCTGAGTGAAAGAACTCGGTGGCCGCTGCAGCCGCCACAAACAAGCAGCAGTCATAAAAATGAGGTGCATGAGCAAATGACAACAAGTGGCAATTAATGGCCTTTTCCCCCAAATCCCATTGTGAATGTGGCAAAGGCTGTGTCATGCCACACACCTTGTTCCTGGTCTGCACCAAAGTGAAGGGCTGTGAGTCACTCACAGGGACCTCCTTCAGTATTCGGGTCAGCGTCCCAGAGCTGAAGGGGATGGTGGAGCAACTTCATCACTGGGTCAAGCTCCCTGCCCTCGGTGGAAATAAACAGCAATGAACCTAGGGCAGACCATCCCCACAGGAGAAGGATGGGTCCTGTGTTTTTAAGGATCCAAAGGACATTACACTTTCTGGTAGAAATCCAGCCAGAGGAAGGTGTCTGTCCTCTGTGGCCATGAGGGGGGCTCCGCGCCTTGGAAGCCTTCCAGTGAAGAAGACTTCATGGTGGCTCATGGCTTCGTTCAGGGAGTGGCCACGCTGTGCTTCCTTGTCCTGCAGAAAAGTCTGGACTAGGAGTCATAGAGACGTGCTATGACAGGGAATGTGTGTGAGCAGAGGAAAACCCTAACCCGTTGCTGGGATCTTAACTTTGGACTTGCGCTGGCTGGACCTTGCCGTCGTGGGAAACCACGTTCAAGTGCCCATTGAGCTCAGGGACATCAGGAACATTGGCTCAATTTTCAGGACTGCCCTGTTGGCCTCTCGGCCCACTGTGCCCATCGGGACTCTAACTTCCATCATTCACCCTGTCACGAGGCCATCAGTGGGCTGACCGGCATGTAATTCTCCAGGACCTACGAAACTACGTCAAAAGCAAGGCCTGTGGCTAACACCACACGGGACTGAGGCTTCCCAGCACTAGGCTCCCACACGAGGCGGCAGATGGCCTTCCCCAGCCCCTGGCCTGGCTACACTGCCAGGCCACAGTCCTAGCCGGTCGAACCGATGTGACCGCAGCGGTGGCTTCTACGGCTCTTCTTAGCAGTTCATCCTATAATGTCGCCTAAACGAAGGATGGCCTTGTGGACGTGCGGGACAATATCGGTTTGCAGCAATTCGGAAGGACAGTCCCCTCCATGATCCCATCGATGGTCTGGGCACTCTCCATCCTCGGTACCAGATTTGACCACGTGTGCAGGCAGCGCAATCGGCCCGGCAGACCCTGGGAACGTCAGCGGCGGTAACTCAGGTTGGCCCTGGTTTTTTGGCCTCCTTTGGACAAATGACTCCAAGTGTGGCAGGAAAACCCGCACACTCTCCTTGTAGCCAGTGACCCCTCATTTTTGTTAATCAGACTGATCTTCTGTGTTCTCCAGATCTTCCCTTCACTTCTCCAGGACCTCCTCTATGCCCACCCTCTCTCTTCTAGCATCTTCATTCTCTTCATTTCCTTTTCCTGTTTCCAAACCGATCACATGCCTCTGTCGTGGCACCATCCTCCTTCCGTCCTCCCTGCGACCCTAGCTTCTGAACTTGGCCGATGATGGCTCCATTGGACGAAGGTCGTGGGCTGGAAGTTCACACAAGAACTCCCCTCGCGGAATGCACAGGCTCATCCCCATGACCCTGCACTGCCCTCGCGCTCCACTGCCGCTGCTTACCCTGCAAGTGATTGTCCGCTGCTGCCTCTGTGACAGCCGCTGTGCTAGGCCCTGGGTGCTGGCGGCCTGTGCTCAGAGGCTCTCCATGCAGTGGATGGGTGGTAGTGACACCCCGACATAGGTCTGTCGGGTCAAGACATGCACCAGCGCTGGGGGGACACAGGAGCTGTCCTCAACTCACAGCGGGAGGTGTAGGAGCAGCTCCTGGGAGAATCTGAGACCCATGCAGAGCAAATAAGGATGACTGGGTGTTTCTGAGCAGAGAAATCCGGAAAAGAGGAGGGACAGCTCGGGAGAGGTGTGGTCCCACAGGTGGGTGGGGCCTGCTCAGGAAACTGCCTGGGGCTCCCTCCAACTCAGTCCCTTGCCCTTGCCCCTCAAGTTAACTCTGAATTTCTGCTCTTTGGACCCGGAATTCTTTCTCTCCAGCAATTTCAGAATGATCACGTGGACTTTAAGTTGACTTAAACTTGAAATGATTGCACCTTACCCAAACAGATCACTGCAACAGATACCACGCAGCTTAGGAGGGAGGTCAGGAATGCAGGAGGGCGGTGGAGCTGTCAGCCCAGGGGTGATGAGTGATGGGCCAGGCCCCATGTCAAGGCTACTGCCTGGGGAGGGAGCTCAGTGCCCAGGGCAGAAAAGCAAACACCCGCCCCACTATCCCATCCCATCCAATCTCCTGGCATCCTGCAGACAGCTCAGCACAGGGCAGTGGATTGTGTGACCTCGTTCTCCAGCGAGATCTCCTGTTTTCCATAAATGCCACCTCTCCCACTGAACTGTGTGCTCCATGAGCTGGCCCCTGGTGCACAGCACACGGCTCAGTGGGGCCACCCAGCCTGCTCCCCAGTCCTGGGGAGACAAAGGGACGGGACAGGAGTCCTCTCCATTTAGAAGAGGAGAATAGCTTTATAGAGAGGACGTTTTATCAGAAGTATGCACGAGAAAGAGACAGTGCTTAAGAGAAAAACACCCTGACCTGTTTGGCCGAGGCTGTGGGGAGAGAGGCAGGGACCAGTGTGCTCCCAAGACACCTACAAAACCGCTCAACACACAGTCGTGGTTGGATACATAGTTGGATCATTGACGAACTACAAGACCTCCAAACACAAGCGTCTCTAAGATGTGCAGCCGTGGCCCCTCTCCAGAACTGGCCGGCTCTGGGTCTCCTGGGTCAGGCTCAGGTGCTCCACAGAAGCACTCTGTCTCCCCTGCCACACCACAGAGCAGGAGAATGCCCGTGGGCATGTGGGACACACTGGGCTCGGACTGCCATATGGCTTGAATTTCACATTTTGCCTGGCACCGTGTAATCATCTTTACAGAGTCTAGTGCCTCGCTACAGATTGTAAATGATGAGGTCACCAGGGCTGGAGACCAGTTAGAAATTATAGAAAACATATGCTGGGCATTTTCCTAATGAATGGCCATCCTCACACATGTTCGCTAATGAATGGCAATATTTGAAAGTGGTGTTGAATTTGATGCTCTGTGACCAGGGCTCCATTTCTGCAAGGAGCCAAATGTTCCGTGAGGTCTGGGACACGCGGATTTGAAAGCAAACCTGAGCCGTCCTTGCGTGATGCTAAAGCAAGTTGTCAGAAACAGAAATTCGCCCTGCGGGAAGCCTGCTGAGAGGAACCTGGGTGGCGTGAGCGTGGTCCTCCAGTCTTCACAGGAGTCCCAGCCTGCGGCCACACTTGGAGTTAACCTGGGTGGGGAGGGAAATCAGGATGTCAAGGCTGGGGGGTGGGGGTGGGGACTGCCACCACAGGAAGCATCCTTTAAAATGGTGACAGCCAAGACAGGGTGAGACAGAAAGCAGGAAGATGAGGGAGAGAGGGTCACCCCCATAAATCATACCTGTCACGGCTCCCGGGGTGCCCTGCCTGCTGCTGTCCTGGATGATTCCCGGCGAGCCTATTCTGCTCTGAGTCGTGGGCCAGGACACGGCCATGGGCTGCTGAAGCCCATGCTCCCCGCTCTCCTGTTTTTCTCTCACACCCGGACCTCCAGTTTGTTGGCTGTCAGTGCTTAAAGCCACCGAGGTAAAGTCACTTAACGTCCTTTTCACAAACAGGCTGAACTCAGGCCAGTGGGAACAAGGAGACGACAAGCTCCATGCACCTTGTCACCGAGCACAGGCGAAGCACAGTCCGATGACAGGGCAGCCCCAGCCACTTGACCCGGGGTCAGCCATATGCACAGGACTCCAAAGTGACGCGGGTTGTTTCTTTAGCCAGGAGCTTGCTTCTGCGATGACAGCGCATGGGGAAAGAAGGCATCAGCCGAGGTGCTGTGATTTCTTTGAGATTCCTTTCACGTCGGTGTTTGACAGAGGCCATCACAGGGGTCAGAGGTCGGGGGCAGGCCACACACACCCCGTTGCTGGCGA
Organism: Macrotus californicus; assembly: GCA_007922815.1. Classification (NCBI taxonomy): domain Eukaryota; kingdom Metazoa; phylum Chordata; class Mammalia; order Chiroptera; family Phyllostomidae; genus Macrotus; species Macrotus californicus. Next base: position 27,484 of record VMDR010001256.1, on the reverse strand, counting down.
TGGGGAGGACCGGCATCCCCCACGGAGAACAGGGTCCCAAAAGCAATCGGAATTGAAGGCCCACATGCCCTGGGACCCAGCTGTTTCACTTCCAGAAAAGTGCCCTTCAGATTCCCTCCGGCATTATGCCTGCGCGGCAGCACTTCGTTTACAATGGCAGGACCCGAAAAGGACCAGGGCTTAGTGCTGGTTCATGGGGCCGGTTCCCTGCATCGCGTGCTTCTGGCAACGGGAATACTGCGCGGAGGCTGGGGAAGGATGGGGCCGCTCGGTCCACACCGGCACAGAGCCCACTGCGTGGGTACCTCGTGAAAAGCCGGGTGCAGAGAGCAAGCACATCATGCAACATTTGCACGCCGCTTTTTGTCTGAAAATAGCACTGGATTCATTCTGGAATGCGTAAAAATTCCTGCACAGATGCAAACGGCTGAAGCGATTATCTCTGGGAAGCTTCGTAGTTGACCAGGAGCCGGGACTAGTTTTTCACTATACGTTTTTTTTTAAGATAGTATTTATTTATTTTGAGAGAGAGGGGAAGGGGAGGAGAAAGAGAGGGAGAGAAACATCAGTGTGTGGTTGCCTCTCCTGCGCCCCCTACTGGGGACCTGGTCTGCAACCTAGGCATGTCCCCTGATTGGGAATCGAACCAGCGACCCTTTGGTTCTCAGCCCATGTTCAATCCACTGGGCTACACCAGCCAGGGCTTCACTAAACTTTTACACCTTTTGAATTTGCGCTGTTGTGCCTGTATTATCCGCTCAATACTGAAGCTGTTTTTTAAAACCCATTGCTACGTGCATTATCTCTCAATAAAATTGTTAAAGGGATCTAAGTGGCCAATAACAGTTTTAAGTTTATGATACCTGTAGCTCCGTGGGAGTGGGAATTGGTTTAGATATTTTTGTCTATAATTATACTTGGACAGGTCAGCTCCCGGAGTGTTTATTAGCTGCCTCCCCTAGCTGGAGGCTCTGAGGTGAGCCCCTTCGAAGGAATGCTGGGCACATGGCCTCTCCCTGGGTGAGCTTATCGTCTCTAACAGGTCCGTGGTTTGGGGACAGATGGTTGTAGAGTCTCCTACTGCGCTGTCCTCACGGTGGGCACCCAAATTAATACAGTGGGAAGATCACCTGGGCGCACACGTGTACTTGATGAAATAGACGACAGTGTCGGGAACAGGGTGTCCAGCACTCTTTAAAGAGCTCCCATGGAAAGGAAATTAAACCAAGGAGGGTAAAGGCCCTTTCATGGTAGTGAACCTAAAATAAAAGTAATGTGGGGGTAGAGGTGGGGATCGGGTCACAGAATTTTGTAAGACACTAGAGGGCATGGTTTAGCCATCCTTGGTGATCAGTATAGAATTTGAAAAATACAGAGTTCAACCACTAAGCTCTATTCAGCCTCCTTAAAATGATTTACTTTTGGCCCCTTGGACATTGCATGTAGAAGATCCTCCTTGCCTGTGTGCATGTAAAACGTGGAGGTTTAAGATGGTTGTCTCACCTTGAGATTCTGTGATTTGAAAACATGTACTTGAAAGAAAATAACCCGATTCTCTTCTTTTCGAAATTGTGTCTTAATGCGTTATAACCAAACGCCATTTCCATTCTGTGGCACGAGTTTGTCCGAGGAGTTTTGAGTTTCACGTAGAAGGGCGGCCGGCCCCGTGGGGAGCCTCACCATTTTGACGCTGTGTCTAAGGTGCGGAGGCTGTCCTATAAATCAGCACTGCCATCTTCTGGACGGTCACACACTGACAGGGAACATTTGCATCTGCTCCCAGACAAGCACAGGTGTGGGGGTAGGGGGGTGGGGAGGGGGGGGCTTTGGATGTTTCCTGGGATGGCATTTGATTCTCTCCCGTTCTAGCAACGCAGAACTTCAGAGCCGTGGAAGAAAAACAAATGCCGCCTGGTCAGATGCTCTTACAGTAGCTGCCGTGGCAACAGAAACCAGGCACAGAGACGCTCCGGTTTTCCAAGAGCTTTCAACTTTCAAGACCCAGCCCTTAGTCTGAGGGTCATGACTTGTAGGCGCGGACTGGCTCTCAGCTTTATTGATCGGCGGCCGCTGGGATGTTCCGATGGCACTGGCAGCTGTCTGTGTGGTTCCTTTTCATGTCTCCAAAGGGAATATACGGGCACCTCTCCTTCTGAATGTCTCCATTATCAGCATATGGGAAATCAAACTCAAACATCAATCAGATGACTTCTCTGCTGACACAAGCCTGAGCGGTAAATGTGATGGGCAGCTCACAGAGCTGGCTGGTAGCCCTGGCCTGTGCGAGGCGACTGGCAGTGCCCGTGTCCCTGCCCGCACACGGGCACAGGGAAGCCAGCACCGCTTTCCACACAGCGGTTCTGGGGTCTTCGGCCTCGCCCGGGACCTTCACCTAACAGTAGCTCTTACCAGTGTGCCGGGAATCGCTTTCCTTGCTATCACCTTGCTTTTCTCCAGAATGTCATTGTTTATAAAGATCGTAATTCCATTTTAAAAAATCATTCGTTGAATTCGCTGTCTGCCAGAAACTGTGTGAAATATTCGTTATCATATTGTTTCTGCTCTACAGATACAAACGGATGCAAGGAGACGTTAGCGTCCCACAGCCAATCAGTGAAAGCAAAGGGCCTCCAACTTCAGGTCTCTCTGACATCAAGCCTTCACTGGAAGAAGACAGCCAGCCTATTGAGTGTGTCATTTAGGAAACAGTGGTTTCAGAATTGTATGCCCCACCTTAGGCCCCAAGGACGAGCTAATTACAACAGTGGAGTGGGAAGTTGGCTCCAACCTCCCCAGCAGCTAACCCCAAAGAGAAAAGGGTGTATTGGATTGCCATGTTCTTTGTCAAATAAAGGGAAACAACCACCCAGTTGGGAGTGACGAACTCCTGGTATTGGATTCTAAGAGGAAAAGTCCTGTGGGTACCTGGAATCAAAAAAAAGGGAAGAAATTTGAACAACAGTTTTGCAAATCACACATAAAATTTGATAGCTATTTACATCAGTCCTTTTCAAAAGAGTAGCAGACCTAGTGAAATTTTTTCAGTAGGAGCTGAGGGCTCTAGCAGAGGGGCAGAACCAGCCGGAAACGATGCAGATAACGATGTGGATGTGCCCAGCTGTCATCATAGATCCCCAGATGTGTAGAGCTGTATCGACACTCTGTACCTGCATCTATGTCAACACACCTGCAGAGAGAATGGGATTGATTGTGAGAACTTGGCATGCGTGATTGTGGGACAGCTAGGCCAGCCCTAAATCCATAGGGCAGGCCACCAGGAGGGGTGCCTGGAGATCTCAGGTGTAGCCTGAAGCTGTTGTCCACAGACAGACTCTCTTCTCCTCGGGGAAGCCTCGGTTCTGCTCTTAAAACCTTTCTGCCAATTGGACCCGGCCCACGCAGATGATGTAGGGTCACCCCTCTTCCTTATGGCAAAGTGACTGCAGACCTGGCGGGCCCACAAATGCCATCACACAGACACCTGGAATAGCATTCGATTAAGTGACAGGGGCTGTAAGCCAGCCAAGCCCACCCACACAGCCAACTTCACAGGAGCTGATGTGGTGTCTATGCATTGCTTCTGAATCCACCCTAATAAGGGGGCAGAGCTCAGAGAACCAGTAGAATAAGTATGCATACTTTTATCATCTTTAAAGGGCTTTAAAAATTATTGTTTAAAAAAATAAGGAAACAGGTGGCATTTGTGAGATCGCTCTCAAGAGACGTTCATTAAGGAAACGTGTGGCAGTCTTTCCTCCTCGGCACGGCTTTGCTCCGAGACATCTCGGGTGTCAGTTAACGGAGGCCACAGTGAATTGACAGCAGGTGTCCGGGTATGACACGGCCCCTCCACCGCTGCCAACGCGAGACCACGTGCCCAGTGAGAGGCCTGCAGGTCAGCAAAGTGAGCCTGAGATCCTGGAGCCGAAGGTGTGCCTCCTCACGCTTGTCCTCCTGAACCCTCTGCACCGTGGGCAGCGCTTGCAGACTGGCCTCAAACGGAATCCCCGGGCCTTTGGGGTGCCCCTAAACCCGAGTTCCCTCACCTCCCCAATGCCACGCCCTTGGCAGCTCAGTACGTTTCCCATGGTGTTTTTAGGCCCAAAGAAATACCTAAATAGTTATGTTTAAAAATATTTTGGTCCAAGTAACGTACAAATGAATGTCTTAAAACCTTAACAGTCATTCGGAAAACAACAGTTCACCTAAATTGAAGTGTATTTTCTATTTCATCCTTAAATAACGACCCCTCCTGTGCCACATAAAGGTTCCCGTGGTGGCTGTGGTTTGGTGTGCTGTATTGGCGGTGCCGTAACCACAGGAACCTCCAGCCTTTCAAACCTGCGGCGTCCTCAGGGGCGGGAAGCACACTGCCTTGAGCCGCCTGTTCGCACCGGATCTAGCAGATGCTGAGAACCAGCGTGTGTCCCTCCAAAATGTAACGTGCCCACTGCACCCAGGAGCTCCTTGTGGCCCCCTGGGGGCCTTGGTGCACAGTTCGGGGTCAGAAGGCCTGAGCACCTGCGCACGCCCTTGGTCGTCAGGCGTGAGGCCTAGGTCCTGTAACTGGGAACCTGACGGACTGTCTCGGCGTCTCCTCACTTTGCAGGAGACCCATGGAGTCCAGGCAGGAAGCCCGCTGCTTGATGGAACTAGATCCAGTTATGCTCTCGGAACAGAAGCAAAGCAACCAGTGCGTCCGTGATAAATGGTCGCCACTTATTTCTGCGGCTTTTGCTTCTCTTTCCGCCTAGTGAAGTGGTGGGGGTCAACTTTTATGTGCTCTTTCTTTTCTGTTCCCCCCCCAATCATCCACCCTCTTGGTACCCCTGTGAAAGGGATACTGGTGTCTGTGTCGGCGAAGGCCTGTTTATTCTGACAAACTGATCACCTTCCAGGGCAGCTCTCCACTGGGAGACGGGCTGTACATCTCACCCACTGGCTAATAGCATGTGCGGTGTCTTCCCCCCGCCGCCGCCAGCACAGCCCTGCCCCTGCAAGAAGCACTGGGTGACACTGCTCCATGAGTTCTGTTGGTGGCGGTGGCGGAGCGAGACAGCCTCGTTTTCTTCAGGACAGCACGGAAGAGCAGCCTGATAGGTCTCAGGCCAACCCAAGATGAGCAAATACATTTAAAAAAAAAAAGAAGCTTAAGAGGAAATTCACTGTTCGCTGCATTCACTTTCCATTCAGGGAAAATTAAAATGTCAGAAATTAAAATCTGGTGGTGTTGGTGATAATGACATCCTAACACCCACCCCCTCCCACTGACCTGACCCTTTAAGTAAAGTTCATACCCCACGAAATTTGGGTTCCATCTCTTTGCTGTGAGAAAGAATGGTAAGACTAATTCTCTGGCAGAGATGGCCGGAAGATAGGTGTGGTACATCTGTAGAAGAGACGCTTTCTTATAAATACTGCCTTTCTTGTCTGTTAAGTCCTGAGAGTAAAATAACCTCAGATGAGCTGTTAGAACAAGGGCCTGGGCGCAGCAAGGAGGAGAGTCTGTTTCCGTGGGGATGACCCCATCAGGGGAACCGTGTCTTGGGGTGTCTGTTCTCTGAGGCAAGGAAGAATGGCGACGCCCTTGGAGGTAAAGCTGGTTCTCTCCACCCCTTGTTCGTTTCTGGTTTTGTCAATCAGTTCACATCAGCCTTTTCTTAAGCAAAATGGAGCTAAAAACTTCTGGTTGCTGCTCCAGGAGTGTCCAACCTGCGGCCCCTCTGGCCACATGTGTCCCAGGATGGCTGTGAATGCAGCCCAACACAAAATCGTGAATGTACTTAAAACATGATGAGATTTTTTGTGATTACGTGTCACAGTGCATTTAATGTGCAGCCTGAGACAATCTTCTCCCAGCGTGGCCCGGAGACGCCCCAAGGTTGAACCCCCCCCCTCATTATGGGGGACCTTCCACGTACTGAGAGCTCGTCTGTGTTTTCAGACACTTGGCGTCGTTATTCCATTGGGCATCTGTTGCCGTGTAAGAAACACTCCAAAACTTCGGATTCAGAACTGCAGCAGGTGGCTCCTGGCTTGCTTTCTTTTGGCTTTCCCACACACCTGTCATTTGGGCAGAGTCCCACGGAGACAGTGAGTCTCCATTCCGTGCGGGGCCAGTGGGGCAGCCCAGTGTGGGATCAGCAAATCCACACGGCACGTGGCTCAGACCCACAGCTGGCTAGCTGCTCCAAGCTCAGCCAGGGGGCCTCAATGTCTCTCCATGCGGGCCTCTGCAATGGCAGCAGGGCTTCAAGGGCCAGGATCCCGAGCAACAGGAGGTCAAAGGAGCCACTTCTATCAGGACCGGGCTCAGGAGGTGGCCCACCATCACTTCCAACATAGGTTCTTGCTCAAGCAGCCCATCCATCCGTGCTGCGGCAGGAGGGATTCCAGACAGAGGTGGGACAGTGTCCCCTTCAGCAGACACTCTGCCAGCTTCCTTCTCTGGCAGTTGAAGGGTGAAGAGCAGTGAGTCCTGGGGTCTCTTTGGGTCTGCGATGGGTGAATCATGGAGGGAGCACCATCGCCCTGGGAGGACGCCCACTTCAGCCTGTGTCCTTGTTTCCTGTGGCTGCCACAACAAAGGACCACAGGCTGTGTGGCCTCAACAACAGGAACTTATTCTCAGGAGCCAGCAGGCTTGGTGTCTCCCGAAGCCTCTGTCCCAGGTGTGCAGGTGACTGTCCTCTCACTGCGTCCTCACGGGGCACTGTCTCAGCCTGTGTGCACCTGTGTTCTGATACCCCCCTTTAAGGACACGGGTCATACCGGGTTAGGGCCCCCTGAATGGTCCCATTCCACCTTGCTCACTGTTTCAATGGCTCTATCTCCAAACACAGTCATGTTCTGGATTGGCAGGGGACTAAGACCACTGACAGGCCTGTGGCTAGACTCACCGTGGGAGCAACGAGTAGGGCTCAAATAGTATCAGAAACGAAGAAGACATGACGTCTGCTACCACAGAAATACGAAGGCTCATAAGAGACCACGGCAAGTAATTATGCGCCAACAAATCAGACAATCTGGAAGAAACAGGTAAGTCCCTAGAAGTATACAACCTACCCAGACGAAACCATGAAGAAAGAGAAAATCTAACTGGATCAGAAGAAGTGGTAACCTGAACAGTAAGGAAACTGAATCAGTCATCTGAATCCTCCCAACAAACAAAAATCCACAACCAGATGGCTTCACTGGTGAATTCTACCAAACTCTCATAGAAGAACTAATGCCCGTCCTGCTCAGACTCTTCCCAAAAAATAGGAGAGGGAACACTCCAAACTCACCTCACAGACCAGCATCACCTGATACCAAACCAGGCAAGGACACAACAAGAAAATGAAATTACAGGCCAGTATCCCTGATGAACATAGGTGCAAAAATCCTCCACAAAATACGAGCAAACTGATTGCAGCAACACATTAAAAAAGGTCATACGCCATGGTCCAGTGAGGTGGACTCCAGGCATGTGAGTTGGGTCGGACATCCACAATCCATCCACACGAAGCACCACACAAGCAAAATGAAGGATAAAAATCACATGGCCCCGTCAGTAGGCGCAGAAAAAGCATTTGAAAAAATTCAACACCCATTCATGATAAAAACTCTCAGCAAACTGTGCATAGAGGGAACATGCTTCCACATGATAGAGACCATACATGAGCAGCCCACGGCTCACATCCTACTCAACGGTGAAAGGCTGCAAGTGTTTCCTCTTAGGTCAGGGACAAGACAAGGGTGCCCGCGCTCGCCTCTTTTATTCCGCATAGTACTGGAAGTCCCAGCCAGAGCAGTCAGGGACACAAAAGAAAGAAAAAACATCCAAATTGGAAAGAAAGAAGTAACACTGTCATTCTTGGCAAACGGCACGTTGTCATACGTAGAAAACCCGAAAGACTCCACCAAAACAAAGAGGCTGTTAGAACTAATAAGTTGATTTCAGTAAAATTGCAAGGTACAAAATTAATATACAGAAATCTGTTGTGTTTCTATGCACTAATGATGAACTCTGAGAAACAGAAACTAAGAAAACAATGCCATTTTCAATCACATCAAAAATAAAAACTTAGGAATAAATGTAACCTAGGACGTGTGTGAGATAATAGAAAATATACATTGGGCTCTGCCCCCACTCCTGGCACAGGGCTCCCGAAGCCCTTGCAGACTCCTAAGCGATCAGAGCATTACACGCTCCCTATGTTCAATTCAGGTGACTCTGGGTGGGCGTCTGGGTGGCTCATGGGTGGGCTGCTCACCAGAAAGCACGAGCCATGATTAGAATCTTGGGATTCTCAGCCCCAGCCTTCATCCTTCAGAGAGGGGAGAGGGGCTGGAAACACAGTTAGTCGCTGACTGTGCATGTGTGAGGGGGCCTCCATGAACCCCCAAATAGTACAATAGTACTGGGGCCCCCAGGCTGGCAAACACACACACACTGGGAAAGCCACACACCCAAACTCCTTGGAGAGAGAAGCTTCCCTGTTCAGGAACCCCCGCCAGAGCTCACTGTTTGTACCTATTAATCTGGCTGTTCATCTGTATTCTTTTTTTTTTATTATTGATTTGAGAGAGAGGGTGGAACAACAAACATCGATTTGTTGTTCCACTTATTTGATACATTCATTGCTTGACTCTTACATGTGCCCTGACTGGGGATCGAACCTACAACCTTGGTGTATCGGGACGACACTCTAACCAACTGAGCTACCTGGACAGGGCTATCTACATTCTTTATCGTGTTCTTTAATACACTGATCAATGTGTTCCCCGGAATTCTGTGCACACTAGTTGAACCTGAAGGGTGGCGGTCATTGAAATATCTGACCTGTAGCTGGTCACTCAGAAGCGCAGGTGAAAACCAGAGCCTGTGACTGGCATCTCAGTGGGGCTCATCTCGTGGCCACTGAGCCCTTACCTGTGAGTGCTGAAGCCATCTCTGGGGAGATGATGTTAGAGTTGGGTTACATTGTAGGACATCCAGCTGGTGTAGGGGAAGTGTTTTGGGGGGAGCCCACACTTTTGGTGACCAAGAGTATCCAATATGAAATGCTGTGCATGAGTGAGGGAGACTCACGGGAGAGAAGCACAGCAGGGAAGACCTGTTTCTTTGGTTTCTTTCCCTGCACCGGAAGGAAAACAGTGAGTTTCTCCTTCCCACGGTGAACAACATGCACCCTAAAAACTGTGAGAAGTGGATGAAAGAAATTGAAGAGGGCACAGATAAATGGAAAAATATTCCACATTCATGGATCGAAATAATCACAGTTAAGTGCCCTCGCTACCCAAAATGATGTGCAGATGCAACTCATTCAGTATCAAAATGACAGTGGCATTTTTCACAGAACTTTTTTAAAGCCCTAAAATTCACACTGAACCGCAAGAGACCCCAAACAGTGACCATGGGGAATAAAACCCAAGCTGGATGCGTGGTGCTGCCTGGTTTGGAACAGCACGACGAGGCCACAGAAGTCCCAGCAGTGCGGTGTTGGCGTAACTCACACACGCAGACCGACGGGCCAGCGTCAACACTGACTCACACTTTCGTGGTCCATGAATTCCTGACAAAGCAGCCACTGACGTACAAGGGGAAGGGCAATCTCTTCAATAAGTGGGGCTGGGAAAGCTGGACAGCCACATGCTGAAGGATGAAACCGGGCCACTCTCTGCCACCACACACAAAAATGACCTCAAAATGGATTAGAGACTTGAGTGTAAGACCCGGAACCATACACTTCCTACAAGGACACAGAGGCAGTAGCTCCCTGACCTCACTGCCAACAATGATTGTTTTGAGGTTTGACACCAAACACAAAGGCAACAAAAGCGAAAATAAAGAATTGCAATGACATCAAACTAAAAAGCTTCTGCTCAGTAAAGGAAACCATCAACAAAAGGAAGAGACAACCTACCGAGTGGGAGAAGACACTTGCAAATTATGTATCTGGTGAGGGGTTAACATCCAAAATACTGGGATGGGCAGAAGTAGGTTCACAGCTGTTCATGTGGAAAAAGACGTGCAGTGAGGATGATCACAGAAGCTTTATTAACTCCGTGTTCCATGTACTCACACCTGCAACCTACTTTTGTGCACGCCTGTATGTACAGAACTCAAACAACTGAAGCGCCAAAGAGCCAAAGGTCTGATTAGAAAATGGGCAGAGAGTCTGAAGAGATGCTTTTCCAAGGGAGACATCCAGGTGACCAGGACATGAAAAGATGCGCAGCTTCACTCATCCTCGGAGAAATATAAATTAAAACCACCGTGAGATACCTCTTCACACCTGTGAGAGTGGCTATTACCAAAAAGGCAAGGGATTGTTTGTGAGGATGTGGAGGAGAGAGAACTCTCTGTGCTGTTGGAGAGAAAAATAAATCGGTGCAGCCGCTGTGGGAAGGGTTTCTCAAAAATGTAAAAATAGAGCTACCATATGACCCAGAAATCCCACTTCTGGGTATTATTTATCTGAAGAAAACGGAAACACTAACTCAAAAAAACACATGCACTTTCATATCTACGGCAGCATTATTCACACTGTCCAAGATATGGAAACAACCTAGGTGTCCATCGACGGATGAATGGACAAAGGAAATGTACCTAATGGGATATTATCCAGCAATAAAAAACAGCGAGATCTTTCCATTTGTAACAACATGGGTGGCCCTTGAGGGCGTTATGCTAAGTGAAATAAATCAGACAGAGAAAGACAAAATACCATATGATCTTACTTATTTTATGGAATCTGAAAACAAACGAAAACCCAGCCCACAGATGGAGAACAGATTGCCAGTTGCCACAAGTAGAGGGTGGAGGCTGGGCTACATGGGTGAAATAAGTCAGAAGGTACAAACTCACAATTACTAAATAAATAAGCCGGGAGGACGGGACGCAGTCACTAATACCGTGGTGCGTATTTGATGTCAGCTAATGCAGTCGATCTGAAAAGTTCGCGTCACAAGGAAGAAAGTCCCCAACTGCATGTGGTGACAGCTGTTAAGTAGACATTGTGATGATTGTCTTCTAATACACACAAACATTGAATCGTTATGTTGCACACCTGAAGCCCAGGTAGTGTCGCACGTCACCGCCACCTCAATAAAAAGTAAAGTTCCATATTTTGAGGAAAAAAACAGAATTCAACATTTGAATTTGTGAGGGATAGGACTGAGCCCTTAACATCCCATTTCTTCATCCCAAAATAGGCTTTTAATAAGGCCAGTCACGTGACCACGTTGACCCTCTCTGTATGTAGCCCGATGTTAGACGTGAAATTCTTGAGCACAGTTGTGTCTGTTGTCGTCTGGCACCAGTGACACCTCACTCCAGGCACTCATGTGCATTACTGGCCTCCTAGACAGGACACTTCTTGAGGAACAGGGAGGGGACCCCATCTCCCACACCCACTGTGGGGCCTGGAGCATTCTTCAGTCAGCAGTGACCAATCCCCCCTAAATGCAACTGTGCTGCTCTTTGCAAAAAGTAGTGCGACACAGAAACCGTGACATACCTCAGAGGCATGACTAGAATGAGCTTAGAAAAGGGACCACACGGTACGGCCCAGTGCCGCCAGCAGCCCATCTGACGCCCCTGTGTTCTCCCGCAGCTCGTCTTTTGCCGGGACTGCCAGGAAGCGGCCCACGAAGGCGAATGCAGCGCGCTGGCCGCCTCAGCAGCAGCGACTCAGGTAAGGAAGGTCTCCTTCCTCCCCGAAGCTCAGGATATGGGTGGGAAGGAAGAGCTTTCCCCTGAAGGCCATGGAGGGGTCCGCTCTGAAAAGACAAGAACCTGCCTGGTCGCCTGCAGCCACAGGAATGGAGCTGGGGCTGGGACTTGTCCCGGTCACAGCCCTTCCAGGACCACGCCCCCGCTCCAGGAAGAAGGGCAGACTTCCCAAGGCTGTGTGGGGTGTGTAGGTAGGTCCTTCCACCATAGATGGGTCCCATCACAGTCCCCCAGAGGCACACGGAATAGGGGTGAGCAACCAAGTGCACCCAAAGCCTTGAGAAAAGAGAGGAGATGCAATCCCACAACCTCCAAACGGGAGGAATTGATACTTACCCCAGATTTGTGTTTTTCAAAAGTGTCCTTGCTTAGAGTCTTCAGCGAAAAGGACCCACAGGCATGAAACGACGGATGTGCCGGTGTCACATGGTTCAGGGACATCGCTGCTGCACAGCAGCGTCACAAACCGCGCTCGATATATTTCAGTCTGGTCAGGTAGAGAAAGCTGCACGCTGGGCCTCCCTCTCCAGCGTGCGGGGGGGTCAGGCCCAGAGAGATGCAGATACATTTTCTTTTATTTATGAATTATGATCCACCAAACCTTAAGGGAAAGGAACAAAACCTTCGGCGCCGTGGATACATTTGCTCATTATCTCTCCTCTGATGGAGATGTTAACAAGGGCTTAAGCACCAAATCTAGCCAAATAAATCCTTTCGTCATTTTATTGACAGGAACCTCACACATGAACACAGAAACTCCAGAACATTTTAATTTTACAGTGCAGAATTTTAAATATCTGAATGCTGTAAAGTCAGGGCCTGAGAAAGTGTATCCCTGTTAGGCATGCTGCCGATGTATTCACTCAGTATTAGCACTAAGTAGACACAATTAGCTCCTAAAATGTTGGCTGTGAGCATGTGGGGACAGTTAGGACCGAGTTGCCGCTTCTGTGGCAGAGGCAGCCAAAGCTCTTCCTGCTGGTTTTAGTTTAGCCCAGAAGCATTCAAGTGGGAGCTCACTGGGTTCCAACATCGGGAGTAATAATGACCTTGACCCACGCCCCCTCCTTGCCTTGGGATCGATGCAGCTCCCAGGGTAAAGCCTGAGGCTCCGAGAAATCAAGTTGACCTTGCAGCTTCCATCCACGAGCTTTTATGACCACAAACAGGGACCCCGCCTTCCAAGAAGTGATACCCCACGTCTATGCGTCTTAAACAGCAGCTGTAAGGCAAAGAGGAGCCTTGCTTAACAGACAGCTGTCGCGCCATCCCATCCATGAAATAGTCTCTTTTATTCTCCATTCAAGAGCGACCGGCCAGCCGTGGTATCAGAGACTGAGGTAGCCCCCAGTGTTGTTAAAGTCACTAAAGCCTTAATGTTCAGCTCTGGAGAACGGGAGAAGGAGCTGCCTGGAAGCATAGCTGACCAGTACCAAGGACTGGCGTCTGCCAACACCACCAGCAGACACTGCACCGAGTGTTTATACAGGCCACTTCTGCTGGGGAAGTGCAGAGAAGTCCGCTTCTCTTCAGAGGCTTGGAGGAGAGCCAAGGGGAGACTTACAAGAAATAAATAATGATCGTGACATGCTAACAAAGTGCAGAAGATTTATCTAGCTTTGTATAATGCTTCCCTGAAAAGTCACGGAAGGCGGGTCAGTTTGTGGGAAGCACAGCAAAGGAAGGATAAGGAACCTTCCAGCAGAGGGCGCTGCATGAACCAAGGCACAGAGGCAAGAATCTCTTCAGCTAGACTGCTCTGTCCTTCCCTGCATCCCCCAGGCCCAAGACAGCATCCGGGACATAGACATTTAGTAGATGTGTATTGAGTGATGGCAGCATCTGAAAAGGAAAGGACATTCTTTCGTTCGTTCAGGAAATATGTACTAAACTTCTCTAAGAGGTTAGGCTTGGTGGAGGTCAACAGAGGTCCATCAGCAGCCAGAATTCCCAGCAGCTGGGGGAACCCACACTTCAGTGCCAAGGTGTTGGGGGGTGCTGGGTGCCACGGAGGGTCCACTACCAGAGTCGGGGTGCCTGCAAGTGTGGGGCAGGGAAGGTAGTGGGTTTGGCGAGAAGCCAGGGGCCTCAGCAATGATTAGAAGGCAGGATGAGGGAAGTGCCTCACTCAGATCTACACTTGAATTTCTGACTTGGGTGGATGGGGTGCGGTTCCCTGGAAGAGGAAACACAGGGACAGACACGGTATGTTCAGGCACAGATGTCAAGTTCACTGTAGACATCTCAGCAGCGGTGTTCAGCGGGCCCAGGAATGGAAGCAAAGACCACCTGAGGAGGAAGCCCAGGTGGAGCCGATGCCAGAGACAAGATAATCAATTTCTCCCATGGCCCTTACCTGCCCCCACCCCACCCCACCGCCGCCATCTGTAAGGGGAGGAGCGGGGGCAGCGGCGGCTCAGAGTTCGGACTCCTGGCCGCACCTGCACGTGTGTCTCCGTCACAAATGTCGCTCGGCGCGGTCCTGCTGTGTCACCCCAGCGCAGCACCAGAATTGGGAGAATGGGAAATGCATTATCACCCGACTAGGGACCCGCTCGTTTGGGGGTGGAGCCCCTGAACCGCTGGTTGTTTGAGTGAAACAGCTTTACTGACGCCCCTTCGCTTCGACCCTTGGCTCTGGGCGCGGCCGAGTCGCGCACTCGCAGACCGACGGAGGACAGACGGAGCGCCCGTCAGAGCAGGTGCGTCTCCGCTTGTCGTTCAACGGGAAGGGGCTGAGTGAGTGGCGAAGGCAGGGCCAGGCCTCTGCGGGGCCCCTCCAAAGCCCTGAGCCGCGGAAGCTGGCCCCGGGGGAGCAGGCGGGCCGGGCTGGAGCCCCAAAGCCCTTTCACCCAGTGACCCAGATCCCGGCAGCGTTTTCCTCGCCGGCCGCCAGGGGGCAGTGCGGCCTACTGCCATACAGAGGGAGCTTGGCGGGTGTGTGAAGCCCTGCGCGAGCTGTAAGTTCTGCACGACGGTGAAACGCTGGGGTTTGGCTATTTTTAAGGCTGAATGCTAAAACTGTCGGGCATTGTAGGCAGAGAAAGTGAAGGACAACATTGAAAGGTAAGCAAAGGCGCGTGTGCGCGCACACACACTCACTGTACCTGCAGGCAGACCCCCACCCCGCAGGCCCCGCCTCTGGCTCTCCCAGGACCCTTCCCGACCTTCAGGACTGCTCCTCTCGTGGGGCTGTCACTCCCGAAAGAGCCGGCTCAGCCTCCCTCCCTCCAGCTTCTCCCCTCAGCCTGGTGACCTCACTAGGGACCCAGTCGGCCAGGTCCGCCGGGCTCTCCTGCCTCCGCCCTGCTCCTAGCACCTCCCAGAGTGGGCCAGCAGCCCTCCCCACCCAAGGCAGCCGCTCCCGGCACTCCCTCCTGCGGCTCTTGGGTCAGAGGGGTGGGAGGAGTCGTTGCCAATGAGCTAGAAAAGGGCGAAATGTCAGTTCCTCACCTGGATGCGCACATCTGTGTCCTGTGTGCGCGGCGCTGGGACAAGCCGCCAGACGGCGGGGTGCTGTGGGGGGTGTTTTACCGGAGACTGGTTATCACACCCCACCCACACCCCCGATACACACACCGCACACGTCCTACACTACATACACACTGCATGCACCGCACGCACACTGCACACAAACACACGCATCCCAGAGACTGTTTCTCTGCGCCTGGCAGTCCTCTGCATTTCCTCTGCAGCAGCCAGAGGGGAAACAGCTGCTGGGCGCCTCTGCCCCATCAGATGGCGCTCCATCCCTAAGAGAAATCACATGTTTTGCAAGAAGCGGTGGCCGAAAGTGAAATGACCCGGGGCAAAAAGGAGTGCTCGTCACTCCTGGAGGACGCCACCACAACCCAAGGGCTGCTTCCTCTGGCGCAGCCTGTCTGAGCCATGCAGACCTGGGACTCTTTCGTGAGTCACTGATTGAAACTGGGGCGGGAGGAGGGACACACTCGGCCCTCCGCCCAGGGCTGTGGGCTGTCTGCGGGGGAATGGCGCGCCTGCTCCACCCAGCGGAGCAGTGGCCCAGCACCAGCCTCCGGGTGAGCAGCGCCCCGGTCCCTGTCGCTCTCCAGGTCACATCTCATCTCTCCGGCGGGAACGCACAGTGCTGTGGTCTCTACCCCGCCTCACCCCAGGAGGGACCCAGGGCAAGGCGGCATGGCTGGAAAGTCAGTCTGGAAGATGAGTTTGGCCGTGACTAGCTGTGGTGGTTACGTCTTGGCGTCAGGCTGGCTGGGCTGCGCTGCTCCGTGGTTTTGACAGACGGCAGTGCGGGAGTTGCTGTGAAGGGATGGTGAGGAGGTGGACACCACCTCCAATCAGCTGGCATTGAGTAAAGGAGATTACTCATAATGTGGGTGGGCCTTGTGCAATCAGTTGAAGGCCTGAAGAGCAAAGACAGGTTTCCCAGATAAGAAGGAATTCTGCCTCGAGACTGTCACTTAGAAACTCAGCCCGAGTCCCCAGCCTGCTGCCCTGCCTTACAGATTTTGAGCTCACCAACTCCCACAGCTCCGTGAGCCAATTCCTGGTCTAAATGAATATGCTGTGTATGCGCATGTGTGTGTCCTGTCGGTGCTCTCTCTGGAGAACCCTGACGGACCCACTGGCTGCAATAATCAGAGGGAATTATGCACCCTCTCAAAGCCATGCTTTCCTCGTCCGTAATGTGAGATGTGAAGTGACAAAGATTTCATGAAGTATGCATGCATCACGCCTCACTCAGAGTCTGGCCTTCACAGTGTGAGCAGAACAAGGTGGTGGGTTCCTCCTTCGCCCTCACTGCGATATGCACACTCCCACAGGCTGACGTCTGGCACAGCCTGTGCTAGAACACACACACACACACACACACACACACACACACACACATGCAGCTTGTTCCACCTGTGTTGACAGGTGTGCAGTGCACACAGGTGCTGTGCAGGCAGGGCTTCTCAAAGGGCCGCCCACAGACTAGCTGCATGGATATCACCTGGAAAGGAGTTGAATCACAAATTCCTGGGCCCCACCCCAGACCTGCCGGATCTGGAACCATTTGTGTCTGGGAGGGGCCTGCAGGGGGTACTAACGCGTGCTGCAGCGTGAGGACCGCTGTCCCACCGCCATGCCGGCACCACGAGGCAGGTGCTTCCTGTCTGGTGTTTGTCTGTCGTCTTTTGTCCCCTGACGTAACCCTGGTACCTGGAGCAGCGCACCCAGCACATGTTTGCTGACTGAATGGCCCTCTGTGCCAGCTCCAGCAAAAACAATAGTCAGCCTTATAAAGCTCGCTCTGTACAAAGGATGCGCTTTGTTCTCCGCTCCGGCTTTCTCTCTACCCGAGGGACGCTTCCAACTCGCAGCCCTGTCCATGGTGAGAACTTTGATGCTGGCATTCTGGGGCTCCAGGGCCTACTACGGGTTCTTGGCTTTGTATAGGAAAGAAGTCACTCTCGAGCGGGTCTGGAGTTGAAGTGAAAGAGTTAATTAGTAGGGCAGTGAGACAGAGAGGGGGCCCCCCACAAGAGAAGAGAGACCCCAGACTTCTCCAGAGGCTGACCCCTGGTATCTAGCTGCCTGTGCTTTCTGAGCAGTATTACTGGTGTGGAGAGAGAGAGAGTGGGGAAAACACTGGGATGAACTTTAACCTTCACAAGGTGTATTTTGTGCTCTGTTTTCCTTTTACAACACAGGAAAGTGACAAGTGTGGGTGAGACCCAGCTGTTCATCCGTCTTTGCAGGAATTTTCTTTGTCCAGAGGCTCCCTGTGGTCGGCTCGCATCTCCGGGCAGCCGAGCCCCTGGCAAGCAGCCCGCAGGAGGGCCCTGCCGTATCGGTTGACTTTGGTTCATTTTCATGTTTCTGGTGCCCCTCTCCTATGTTAATTTTAATATACACTGACCCAAGCGGGCCGTGAACCAGGATCCTCACCATCAGGAATACACATTAGTGAGCCTTCCTCCCTTGCCCAAGGACAGACTTTCCCTGCCCACCCGGTTGTGGGGATAGCTGAACACCAGGCACCATAAAACTCCCCAGGAATGGCATCTGTTAATAGTCTTCTTAATGTACATGCGGCTCCGTGTCGCCCTCCATCTCAAAAGAGGCGACGAGACATCATGTCCTTTCCCTGCCCCTCCATGAAGCGGTTAGTAAGACCTCACCCAGCAGCGGGAGTCGGTGTGCGTCCCACCGATAACAGAGAGCCTCAGTGTTGTCGTCATCCAAGCATCCTTCCAGGTCACCCTCGGGATGACGGCCTGGGAAGTCTAGAACTTAGTGGACAGAACGCAGCCCCGCGGCCCACCCCACCCTTGGCCAGATGCTTCGCGGCATCCTAGCACTCGGAGGATTTTCTTCCTCTCCCTCTAGATGGTGATAGTTCCAGGAGTGTGAGGACAGCCAGGCAAATTCTGTTGACATCCCTGTGCCTGAAGGGTGATGCAGTGCCTAGACTGACCAGCAGGGGGCGGGCTGTTTGCAGGCAGTGGCCTTGGACTAGAACAGCCCTTTGGCACTGCTGTGTGTGGGAAAGTCTGGAAGACTCTTCTGCAGAGGTGGGAGTGTTTGGTGACTGGGATCCGGGCCTGCAGTGTGGATAGGACAGGCGGCACCTCACAGCCAGGTTCACCTGAAGACGTGCACGTCCGAACTGAGCCGTCTGTGTTTACAGTGACCAATGGCAGTCTGACTTTTGGAAAATGGGTTCACACTGACTTTTAGAATGAGGAGACGCTTGCTCAGTCACTGGCTAAACAGATGTCACAGATAACGCTCCCATAGCAGGAAAGGTGACATGTGTGCAGTCTGTCTACTGACCTACACGTGTGTCAACTTCCCCGGGCACAAATGTGAAACCCTCTAGGGGCACTTAGATGCACCTCTACTTTTTAAAGCAGACTGAAGGCCCGTCCAGGCGTCCGGCAGGCTCTCCAGTCTACACAAACTCCCGTAGTCTGTCTCGTCAGCAATGGTGACGAGGATGACGATGGTGCTGGAAAAACACCACTGACTGTGACCGTAGGAAACACAGGCTTGGGCTTCAGGGAGCGCTGGGCCCTGTGCCAAGCTCCTTGCAGGCTCCTCTCACTGACTGACAGCTCCCGGCACTTACCTCGTGCGGGAGGTGCGATCGGACACACTCCCCACACTCGCAGGTGAGCGGAGGCCGAGCTTGGGCGGCCGTCCGCGGCCACGCAGCAGGCGAGGGGTGAGGCTGGGGTTCAGGCCCAGGCAGCACGGCTCCCAGTCCTGCTCTGACCCTCCTCATGCTCCAGGGGCCTCTACTCATCACGGAGCAACGGCCACCGTGAGAGCAAAACCCTTTCTGGAGCCACCAGGCCGATGCTTGGCCTCGCTGGGTCAGTCTGGAAGATATACAGGGAATCACAGAAATTGCTGCCTTTCGCCGTCCAGCATGTGAGGAGGGAGACTTGCCTCGCCCCCACACCACCCTCCTCAGGAGGGGTGGACTGTGAGCAGGCACAGGGCCCTGTCCACACGACCGACCTGAGTGTCACGCGTGGCTCTGCATGAGCCAGTAACGTGTAGGGCGATGAGGCTGAGTCACACCAAACCTTCCCCTCCCGGAAGCACCAGAACAAGTCACCGTGTTATAGCTGGATGACTCACTCCAACATGGAGGGTTTATCCAACTGAACTTGTTCTCTTCAGCCCCAAGTGGGAGGGCTCCCAGCCTTCCTGGGCCTCACCATCTCCCCGGGGCGCTTGAAGGATTCAGGCTTCTGGACCCCACCCCAGCACCACTGCATCCAGAACCCCAGGGTGAGGGCACAAGAATCCATTGGGCTTTTTTATTTTTTAAGCCCTGGAACAGCGGGCATCCACCCAGGGCTCGTGATCACTCCAGAAAGGTTTGAACATTGGCTCCAAGGATGCTCATAATGGATGCTAAGCACAAGTCTCCGTAAAATGGGCTTGATGGTGACAGGTAAAGTCTGACATCAAGTCACCTGGGCACGGAAGCCCACCAGCAGGGTGTTCCCAGCTGTGTTTCGTGGTCCCCCAGTGTCACTTAGGCCAGCAGCAGTGATGGGGGTTTCCGGCTTTCTCTTCCACATGGATCCAATGGGGCAAAGCTAGGAACTAACAAAATAATGCCATGTGGGGGTGAGGGCCCCCTGAGGGCCCTCTTGATGCTCGTGGTGCCCCCATTCTGCCAAGGAGGAAGGAAGCGATTGGAGTGAGGGGCAGCAGGACAACCAGAGGTGAAAGGACAGAGAAAGGCACTAGCTTGGAGATCAGGGCTTGCTCACGTCCTCTTCGAGAATAGTTTCAGCAGGTCAGGCAAAGTGAGAGCCAGCCAGGCAGCAGCGCTGGAGTGAAGCCACCAGGCTGGAGATGGGGAGGCCGAGAGTGAGGGCTCGGTGGCAACGGCAGGGGCAGCAGAGGGCCCCCCCCCCACCCCCAGCTCTTGGCTGCCAGAATCGCTCCATGACATCAGCACGGCCTTCACCCTTCTGTCCTATTTGTTCTGTGTCACTGCAGGGTGGGACAAATAAACTGATAGCAAGATCAGGGAGTCTCGAAGCATAATACTACAGGCCAGAACCTGCAGGGCAGCACCCCTGGGTGGGGCTTCCAGCCTCTGCTTGTCCAGATGTTTGCATTTGATTGGCACTGAGGTTGCTATGTACGAAGTGGGCATCCTTGAACCTGGCACTTGACCTTCTTACCTCTCAGGGGCCTCATTTGCAAAATAAGTTTGCCATGTGCCCAACTGATTCCTCAGGGTCCTTGCAAGGATCAACTGAAGGCATGGAAATCGAAGCATAAAAAAGAATGTGCCATGAACTTGAAAAGTATGATTGGTATTGTGAGTGATTTCAGAGTGTTAGAGCATTTCATGTTCTTTGATTGTTCTCACTAATTTGTACTTTGTCATTCTCAGTAATTTCTTAACTTAAAAATAGCTCAGGGAATGTTTTAAAAGGGTCATTACAAATTAATAAAATGACTCTCATATTCACATTAATATTAAAGCATAGAAAAAAAATGTTTAAATACTATGGAGGCCAAGATTGAGTGCTCCTACTTGGGTTAACCTTTTGAAATACATTTCTAGACCACAAAGTTTTTGTATGAAATCCAAACATGTACCAAATTCTTTTTCTGCACGTCACTCGGTGTGATGTCAGGGGAAGGGAGTGCTGTGTCTGAACAGTCGGACAGGGCACAGTGACTGCCCACAGTGGCCCCTTGGAAATCCCTCCTCTTTTCCATGGTAAGAGTCAGGGAGGATTTAGTCCTCCGACATGAGTGGTATTAGCGAACACTTCTGAGAGCATGCCATGCTCTAGACCCTGACGTAATTCATATTGTCACTTAACAATGTGTCAGAGACTCATTCGAAGTCTTTAAAAAAATTAACCCACTTCATCCTCCACACTCTGAATGCATTCAGCAGTTTTCACTCCCTTGTTGCAGACTCCGCTCACAGGGTCCGTGTGTCGTGGATGTTGGTGCTGTGGCTGCAACAGACAATGAACAAATTCACACGGACTAAAGAAATCTGGTGGAAAAAAAGGGATGGTGGGGCTATTCTCTCAGTGAGAGAGGGCCAGCCCTGACCCCTGCCTGGACAGGCTTTTATTGACATTCTAGGCACATTACATCAAGGATGGCCCTCATTTACTATGCACAGGCTCGCTTTAGGTAGTTACCTTTTATAGATAACAAAGGAGAGGATGTTGCTAATCACTTCAAAGAGAAAGGACATTTGCAAATGCAAAGGGGAAAAGTGGTTAAACTGGTTACACCCCATTCTTGGGAGGTTTAGCACAGATTGCAGTAAACCTGTGCTGCCTCCATTCCGGGTGAGGGAGTTTTTTAGCAGGAGCAAGGCTCAAAGGGGCCTAGGTACAATGCAGGCCTGATTCCCCACAGGAGAACTGATCCGTGGGTCTGGCTTCCTGTGTGCCGAACACGCACCTGTCTGTTTTTAGAGCAGAGCTGGGCTACATTCGGTCTTCCACGCAGATAGGTTCCCTATACTCCCTCCTATGGGATGAGACCTTTCAGAGAGGTTCAGGGGTGTTTTCAAAGTGCCCATGTGGGTGGAGTCAGGATTTGAACCCAGGCAACCGGCTCCAGAGGCCACAGTCTCAACCTCTGGCTATATTCCCAGCACCCACTGCCCCTTCTCTGTCCCACCCGTTCCATGTCCTGTTCCTGCCCCTGTCACTTCTGTGACAACATTTGGAGTTTCCCTTTTTCCAGGTGCAAGAATAAAGGATGACAAGGTATAGAACAGGGCTGTCAAACTCATTGTCACCAGGGGCCACCTCAGCCTCACAGTTGCCTTCAAAGGGCTGAATATAACGTTAGGGCTGTATAAATGTAACTACTCCTTAACAGTTAAGTGAGAGCTTGGCACTGCTGCCAGGTAGAAACAAGGTGCCAGGCCAGATAAAACAGGGTGGAGGGCCGGATTCAGCCCACGGGCCTTGTGTTTGCCACCTGTGGTGTAGGGGAAGTTTAAAGGCAGACTTTAGAGTCACAAAGACTGTCCCACTTACCAGCTTTGAAAATTGTTTGACGCTTCGAGTACTCGATGTAAAAGGAAAATGAGTGTAGGCGCCTGGTAAAGCAGCTCTTTACTTGAAGTGTTTACACACGTCTATCACCTGGCCCGTGCTCTGGGCACCCGTTAGGTGACATTTATTACAGTTACTCTAAACAGCAAAAGAGGCAACCTCTCCTGGGCCTGCGAGCACAGACCACCTGCCAGACCCCACGTTCTGGGCGTGCCCAGCCCCGTCCACCACCTTTTGGTGAATTTATGGCCAAGCCTCTTGCCCGAGGGTACTCCCATCCCTACGAACCTCTGTACCGGCGCTGCAGAGAACCTGCCCTTCACCCCACCACGTGCAGAAGCGAATTTCAGCCCCTGTTCCTTTACGTCCCCAGGTCTACAGAGTGGATGAGAAGGCGGCTGAGCAAGCTCGGTGGGAGGAGTCCTCCAAAGAGACCATCAAGCAAACCACCAAGCCCTGCCCCCGCTGCCGGGTGCCAGTCGAGAAAAACGGTGAGTCTGGGCCCCGCAAAGCAAGGCTCTGCTGTGCTCTTGTCAGAGAGCATCGGCCGCGTGGCCACAGGGCCAGGAGCGCTAGGAGGGTCTCACAGCTGGGTGGCCCCGCTCAGGGACTTTGGCGGCATCTGCTCAGCATGAATCTCAGTGCTCCCCCGTCAGGCTTCTTGTCCTCCTGAGCTGAAAGTCCTCATCTGTGTAATTGCCCTTATTATTACTTATTATTATTAACAGTGTTAGACAGTTGTGTCTGATAGTTGTCCGCTACTCTAACCAAACCAAACAAAGAAACAAAAAAGATGCTAGGGGCGCTGCCCAGGCCACCGTTTCCCAAAGTGCGCTCCTGGCACCTTGGCACCTGGAAATACGCCGGGGGAGGTGGGTGTCACCATGTCAAATAGATGTGGCAGTCGGCCCCTGCTGTGTCTCCCTCCCAAGCAGTAATACCAAAAACAACTGACATGCATTGAGCGCTTACTGTATGCTTGTGCCACACTCTTCCCAGGTGCGTGTCAGACCCTTTAACCCGGAATCGCCCGGGAAGCAACACCCCCTCACAGTACACTCTGGCAGCTGAAAGCGTTTTAGATTCCTGTCGTAAGGAAGTCAGTGTAATCTTGTTAACCAGTCAGTTTCCTTTTTCTTACCTGTGACAGCACCTAACACCCCTCTGAGCCCTGGGACACACTCTGGGCCACAGTCCCCCCTTCTCGGCCGTGGGCGCCGTAGTGCCCGAGAGCACCCCGACTCTCGGCTCCATCACGAAAAGGCCCTTTATGTCCATGTTTTTCTGAACAGGGCCTTTCCTTTTGTCTTCCACCAGCTGTCTAAACTGTCAGAGTGCGGAGTGACAAGGCAGAGGTGCCGCTAGATGAAATGACCCTGACTATAGGCAGAGTCGCCCAGGAGCAGGTCTCTGGGCTTCAGACAACATGTTCGACTGGCTGGTTCTCCCAGCGATGCTCAGACCAGGGGCAGTGTCTCAGGACAGCTGGGACCCCTCCTATTCACAGGCGGTCACATCTCTACCTCCTCTAAATGCGGGGGTCACTGCAGCTGTGGGAGGCTCAGGAGAGCTCTTAGAGGGGAGGCCTTGGCTCCCTCCCAGCCCCTAACAGGCACATGACCCATGTCATAGGCTGAAGGTCTTGGAGAGAGAGCCGCTTGGCCCTGTGGGGATGCATCAGGGCCTGTGGCTGTGGCCTCTGCTCCGACTGGACACCCCCTGCTCTGACGCCCACACTGTGTGGTCCTGCGGTCTGTTGGCCAGCGTGTGTGGCCCTCCCCGGCTCAGTGGTGTGACTTGAAGGCCAAATCTAGTCGATGCTCAGAGCATCCTTTGGGCAGTCCCACGCACATAACCCTCCTAGCTTGCAGGCTCTGGTGGGGTGTCTGCCTTCGTCCACCCTGTTCAGCCAACTTGCCCAGAGCCGTCAGCCCGGGATCCAAAGTCCCTTCTGGTGTGAACCACGTTTGCCAGCGGGAGGCAGAGGCAGCAGCACTGCCGCAGATGAGAAACACTGGGGTGGCCCAAAAGTCCGCTTGGTTTTTCCGTAAAATAGAAGACGCATTTTTCATCTTCACCAATAACTTGGCTGATTTGGATACTTTGAGTATGTCAGCTGTCTCTCACTATTGGCTTCTAGTGGGCAGAGGCCAGGGGCGCTGCTAAACATCTTCTAATGCGTAAGACAGCCCCCAGCAAAGGATTGTTTGGGCAGAATGTCAACAGTACCTAGAAACTTCTCAAACCACTTTTGACACCTTCAATCAGTCACAGCACCTTCTCCATACACAGCACAAATCTTTTCTTGCATTTCAGTTGCGTTTTTACCTTTCATGAAATAATAAAGCATAACATGCTGAAAATGTTGCGTATTTTCTTCCATCTTCAATATCAAAATGGCTGCACAAAAATTCACCAATTTTGATATTTTTTTTAAATGCACTCTGATATGACAGCTGTCACCATACAATCTAACAAACTGCTCTGAATGAAGTTAAAGACAACTAAGCGCTACCAGAACCATCTTACAGAAAAAACCAAACGACCTTTTCGGCCAACCCAGTGAAGCGAAGCCCCCGGCACTGCTTCCCAACATTCTCCCCGGGCACGGGCGGCCCCCCGCGTGGAGGCTGCGAAGTGCTGGCTGTGTGGGGTGAAGCCCAGCAGCGGCATGACGGCCACTTGGGGTCCCCTCGCTCAGCTGAGTCCATTAGACCATCTTCGTCAGCACAAACACTGGAGTGTCACGCGCTTCACAGTGACAGGAATGGGCCATCCCTCGCTTGGGTCACCTGTCTCTGGAAAAAATAATAATGATCACCCTCGAGTCACCGTTACGCATTCACAGGGAGGGCTGCTCCTAGGAGTGCGGGGCGGCAGGCACCTGCAGGGAGGAGGGGCCGTGGCGAGAAGGAGGAGCTCCCCAGCGTCCCTGGCCCAGCGGTGTGGCGTGGGCAGCAGGACGCCAGGGAAACTAAGGCCCCTCGGTGTCCCTGTCACAGGTGTTCAAAGAATGCAAACTAGACACAGGGTGGGCAAAAGTAGGTTCACAGTTGTGAGTCCAGGGAACAGTCTATTCTTGTGTGATCATTTACTGTGTTAATTATTGTATCATTTTCCACACAAACAGCTGTAAACCTGCTCTCGCCCCACCCTGTAGTGAGAGACCATTTGGCTGTCATCGAAGATCAGGAACTCTGTCTGTGGCCTGCACCCAGAGAGTGTCTGCCAAGGAAACATTTGCTGGGTGAACAAGGGGCTAGCACAGGAGGTGGCTGCACTAACAGGCGTTCGGGTAACACAGCCGGGGAAGGCCCAGGAGCTAGGGGTTAAGAGCCAGCTTCCTGTAAGAGATGGGGGCAACCATGTGGGTGACCGCGTGTGACAGGTGGGGACTGCGGACAGACTCACGGGCGCAGGGCACCCCTCAGGTGGAGTTCCTGAGCCAGGCGTGGTGGGGGCAAGGGCTGAGTGGTGGGCAGGACAGAGGGCCCGGCTTAGCTCTGGGACACAGGGAGCCATTGCAGGGAAAGGACCCGGCTAGTCCACCCCCACTCCGGACCACGCAGCGTTCCTGGGAGACAGAGCAGGAGAAGTAGATGCGCTGCCCCCCCCCACCCCAGTTATTCCTTTGAAATATGTGATGTGCTGTCGATTGAAAACCCTAATTTTCCCCCAGAAATTTTTGGCCTCTGAACTGAAAAGCTGGAACTTTAAGCTTATTACTGATAGTCCAGACTGTTGGAAAGTGTGTCTCTCCAGTCAAAGGTGGCCCTGTTAGCAGGCACAGTGAGTTTCGCCGGCTAGTTCTCACGCCGGTTTCCTAGGCAGCTACCCAGGAAAGTGGTCCCCCCCAGCACAGCTACAGTGACCGTGAGAATGGTTTCCCTCTTCAGCCGGGCTAGCCCTCCCCACTTACTCCTATAATCCCCTGCAATTTCTGGAAGCTTCTTCCTTCTCCTGGGAAAGGAGAGAGTTCGCTTTCCTTAGTCCCCTTCGATTTTTACAGCTGGACTCACAAAAAACAATAAAACCGACCTAAGCCCAGACTCACAGGAGGAAAACCAGCGCACCGCACACGCACCGCACACGCACAGGAAATTCACGGACCACGCCAGGGCCGCAGAACGAGGCCCAGAGCGACGACCCGGCCTCTTGCACACTTTATACCGTCCAACGCCTCTCGTGAGGCTCTTCACACTTGCAGACAGAGAAACGACCCCCGTGTGAGACACGGACGGGACAAAGAGAGTCGGCCTCCTTCGGCAGCAGCGTAGGCAGGCCTGGGCTCCATCAGCAAATCGGAAAAGAGGGCAAGCCCTGGGGAGACTCAGGATTTTTTCACTCTTGTGAGAGGCTGCGTCTCAGCTGTCGGGTGCGGGGCAGCAGCTGTCACAGAGGTTCATTCCTGCACCTCGGGGGACAGAGGAGGGTCCCAGAGCTTTAGTTCAAAATTATCACCCTGCCCTTGTGGGGCATCATGGGGCATCGTGGGGCAGCCTGTTCTGGGCCCCGATGCTCACAGGTGAGGTTCTGGTCCATTCTTCGGGCAGTGTGCATCTGTTGCCGGTGAAATGTGCCTCCAGGTCGTTGGAGAACGTCTTCTCTCATAAAGTCTAAGGGAAGGGCTCTGGCCCGACCACGGTAGGGACCAGGCCAAGCTGCTCGCGGTTTGGGGATGGGTCCGCAGACAGAATTCTCTAAGAGGGAAGCCATGTCTTCTTCACTGAAATATCCACAAATGCGGCGAAGTCGTCACTGCTTCCTCGGGAGCTGGAGTCTCCGCTGCTCCCCGTGTGAGGGTGTCCAGCATGCTGCTCGGCATATGTTCAGCTCAAGGGGGGAAGGCAGCGAGGCGCACAAATGTTCTCTCTTCCATTTCCTTTCTTCTGATTCTACACGGCCGCCGCAACTCCAGTTTCCGTAACAAAATCTTTTTTTTTTACATATATATATTTTTAATGAATTTATTGGGGTTACATTGGTTATTAAATAGGTTTCAAGGGCATAATTCTATAATACATAATCTGTATATTGTATGTTCACCACCCATAGTCTAGTCTCCTTCCATCACCATTTATTTCCCTTTACCCTCTCCCACTTCCCCCCACCCCTCTTCCCTCTGGTAATCACCATACTAACATCTATGTCTATGAGGGTTTTTTTTAAATATATTTTATTGATTATGCTATTACAGTTGTCCCATCTCCTCCCCCCCCGCCCTGCA